>VWZK01012400.1:0-78103 GCA_013396935.1 Baryphthengus martii
CCCCAGCCCGCGTCCCACCAGGGACGGCCGGGGATGGCCAGGCCCCGCCGCAGGTTTCAGGTGAATTCGCCATTAGTCAAGAGGCAGCCCCGCAGCGAAGCCCTCTCCGTTTCGCGCCCACAGGAGGGCTGCTCATCCGCGGAGGAAGCCACACCGCAAGGCCAAGCTGAAGATTGACCCGCCTGCAAGGCCGGGCCCACCGCAGGGAGTGGACCGGGCAAGGAAGGAGGCGAGCGGCGACTTCCAGCCGGAGCCCCTCCAGCGGCCCCTCACCCGCCAGGTCCGGCAGCTCTCCACCGGCTGCCCAGCCGGGAAACATCGGAGTAAGGGCCGTAAGGAGAGGGGCGCTGGGGTAGCGCCGTTAACACGGGGCCCGCTCCAGCCCGGCGGCTCCCCTCTGCCGTGCCGGGGGAAGTGCAGCCCAGGCGCCTACCCCGGCCCTGCCCCCATACAGCGGACGAGCTCGGTACCTCTCAGGACGGGCTCCATTCGCGGCGCGATACAGCGTAGCACCGACAGTCTCCGGTACCCGCCACCGTTCAAACCCGCCTCCACGCACCGCCGCCGCGCCTGCGCGTTTCGCCGGGCCCCAGTAAACGCAGGCGCGGGGCCCGCTCGTTGTGGGGCGGTGAGGTTTGGGGCGGTTTGGTGGAGCTAGGCGGCCCTAGGCGGTCCTGGTGGGTGAGGGGGCGCCTGCGGGCAGGGCCTGGCTGGAGGCGGGAGGGAAGTTGCGAGGGTGGCGCCCATGTCGTGGCTGTAGAAGTCGGATGCGAAGTGGTTCTGGGATCCTGAAGCGCTTTTCGGAAATAGGTGTGTTCCGTCCAGCCGAGCGAAGCGCTGGGCGAGTCTGCGAGTATTTTGAAAAGCCAAATAATAAGTGAACTTCCTGTGTCTGTGTTCACCATGAGGAGTCCTCAGGAGGATTCTCTGAAGAACCGCTTTGTACGAAGGTGGTTCAGAGAACCAGTGTGCTCTTAGCTCTCTGGTGGCTCAAAGTGCAGCTTCTGAAGTGAAAAAAATAAGAGAAAGCCAACAAAATGAGGATTACCAAACAGACACGGCCAGATGGTACTTACTGAAGCATCCAAAATTACTTGAGGGCAACTGTAATAGTAACTATAGTAAGCTCACCCTTATATGAGACAGCTTTGGTGCGAAAAGGCTGGAGTGTAGCAAATGTGATACCAGAGAGAAAATCTGATGTATTCCCCATGAAAAACAGGTAAAAATTATAAAATACTGGAATCAGTGAGTGTAGGAAGATTTACGATGACAAAGAAGGACCACATGTTTTTTAAAGGATAGTAATGCTTCATTATGCCACTCACGCTACTCAGAACAGGCATTGCTATATGATTTTATCAGTCGGTGCTTTTCTGAAATCTTCAATGTGCAGTCCTCATTTCTTCGTCTGGAAAATAATGCAGAAGAAATGGAAAAACAATAGACATGCAAAACAAAGGTACTACATGATTTCCGTATGGAAAGTAGCTGTTTAGAGAAAGACTTGTCAGCCTGGAAAAGGAATGACGGAGAAGGTGGATATGCTGGAGGTCTCTAAAATCAAGAGCACGCGGAGAAGGTGAATGCGGAACGGTGCATTCCCAATGAGAACTGAGGGGCACCAAATGAAACTAGCAGATGGTGTCTTCTTGGTAGAGATATTTCCATATTGTGCCTCCTCAGGCTGTGGAAGTGTATTCAGAGTACTGGCAAACCATATGGTTTCTAGAAGCAAATTCATGAAATCCATCTAAGGAATTTAAAAAAAGTACAAAACCACCTTTACTTCAGTAAAGCCCTGAATTGCAGATTGCTGGACTCTGAGAAGGTATAGTGAACACTTTGGGGTTTTCTTTTCTTTCATTCTTTTTTAAGTCATCTCCCACTTGAGAGAGTGCTGACCTGAAAAGACTTTGGTGGGGTCCCTTGTGCCCATTCTTACTTCTGTGGACAGGCTCAAAACTTAAATTTTGACCCCTGGGAGTCTACCAAGCAAATGGCTATACCAGTGCTATTGAAGATTATCTTAAGCTAGTATATAATATTTTAGCATTGATACAGTTTGTTTAATTTCCAGGGTATTAATATGGCTCTAGGTCTATGGCAAGTGTTGAGTACAAGCTCCTGGGTACTCAGTCTTCTGAACCTGTGACAGACTTCCTTTCACCTCTGTTTTCACTGTGTGGATAAAGTGACCAGTCAATCTATGTATATGTGTTTGTATGTATTTCATTATTCTTTGTATTTCTGTCAGTATGCTACACAGCTCTTTGATAGGCAGTAATGTGTTATAGAATGGTTTGAGGTGGAAGGGACCTTAAAGATCATCTAGTTCCAACCCCCCTGCCACCATCAGGGACACCTTGCACTAGACCAGATTGCTCAAGGCCCCATCCAACCCAGTCTTGAACACATCTGGTGATGGAGCATCCACAACTTCCCTGGATAACCTATTCCTAGGAAAGTCTCCCACCATCCTCACAGTAAAGAACTTCTTCCTAATGTGTAATCTAAATCTACTCTTTCAGTTTAAAGCCATTACCCTTCATACTATCCCTACAAGCCCTTGCAAAAAGTCCCATCACAGCTTTCTTGTAGGCCCCCATCAGATACTGAAAGGCTGAAATAAGGTCTCCCAGGAGCCTTCTCGTCTCCAGGCTGAACAACCCCAACTCTCTCAGCCTGGCTTCACACTGCAGATGTTCCAACCCCTGATCCTCCTTGTGGCCTCTCTCTGGACCCGCTCCAACCGGTCCATGTTCTTGTATTGGGGCCTCGAGAGCTGGATGCAGTACTCCAGGTGGGGTCTCACAAGCGCAGATTAGAGGGGCAGAATCACCTCCCTCAAGCTGCTGGCCATGAAATATTTTTAAAAAAGGTTCTTCAGCTTAAGATAAAGGGAGTCTATTCTTAATGCAGTGTCTGTGAACATTGTTCTGAAGGCAATTCCAGAAGTGGAGGTAGGGGAGATGTAAATGTATGCTGCCAGACAGATTCAATTCTCAGCATTGCTGGGAGGCAACCTTCTGCTCAGTGAGAGCTTTGTTGTGTATGGAGATATATAAATGATAACATCGAAGAGACAGCATTTAATCTGTGAAACTCTGGTCCCACTGAAATTAATGGGAGTCTTTTCACTGGGTTAGTACTTACTTAGATTCAGAACCATTTCTAAATTACTGATTATGGCTGGAATAAGTTGCTGTGAGCTTTCAATAGAGTTTGGAAACATGTAATGAAACTGAGGTGTTCAGGAAGTTAGAAAGCAGATCAGATTCTATTAAATGTGTAAATAACACTAGTGCAAAATTAGACACACCCTCACAATCGCCTTGGCTTGGTATGGGATAGAAAACTAAGTGAGACAGCTAAAACAGTACCACCATAAGGAAACAGTGGTACTATCTTCACCATATCCATCAAAACTATATGATTTTGTGAATAGCTTCCAGCTGTGTCCATGGGATAATTCAGCTCAATCCACATGACCAAAGCTGAGACAAACAGTAGGATCCTACAGCCAGTGGTTCCCATAAAAGTAAAATCTAGAGAGGGAAATTTAAGCATAAATAAATTCCATCAATCTGTGCATGATACTTATGTGCATACTTATACTACAATCATAATACTTAATTTAGGATACAAAACTGACGACCTTCAGTTAAAAAAACACAGGCTATGTTTGAACCTTTAGCTGTAACATAGTAGCAGATTTTATAGACTGTAAAGGTAAATATGCTGAAATGTGCAATTATGCTCTGTTTCTACACAGGTAGAGGCAACTAACGGTAGTAGCTGCCAGAAGCTGGTACAACTCATTATCAGAGCTGACTAGGACTACTCATGAGAATACTGCACTTGGGATACCCACCTTTTTATTACAGAGATAAATATACATGATACCAAAAGTATCGTGTGAGCTTACGGTTTTGTCTTGAACTGTTGAAATTTTGACCTCACAGTTACTTCAAGCTTTACAAGAACTTAATTCTTGGATGGTGACAAAGCTTCAGAATTCCACTGGTAGTTATTAGCTGTCCGTTCGTGTGCCAATATTGTCTTTCTGCCAGTTCCTCTTTAGCTTTTATTGTCCTGTAGTACTAACAGAAAGCAATTTTTTATTTTTTTGTAGCTGCTATTTTACTAGTTTGAATACAACAGGCTGTTTTTGCTTTGGTGACTTAATGAACTCCTGAAAATAACAACAAATGGGGTGGAAGTGAACTTAATATAAGTGCCCTTTTAGTAGGCTTTTTGTTTGGCTTGACAATATGAATTTCATGTTGTCTATAAAGGTGGGAATATAGCATAAACTCTTAGATTGACATGGTTTCTGTATGGTCTGTACTTACCCAACACACAGGGCATAGAATGCTGCACTGGGAAGAGTGAGTTTTACATGTTATATTATGTTGAAAAAGCAAGGACTGGTGAAAGTTACGTTTCAGCTGACCTCCTAATCAAAAAGAAGTACTAAATAATCTTGAAAAACAAACAAACAATAACGACCTACAATGCAGTAGTTTTTCAAAATTAAGTAAAATGTAAAAAGGAGCTGTATTCTAAAGTATGTCTTTAGTAATTCAAAAGATTCCCTCTCAGCCAGTCCTTAGCTGATTCATATAAACTGGAAGAGATTTTTAGGGTGATATGTTCTAAGGGTGTAACACAGAGGCAAGGTTAATTTCTCAGAAACAGTGTTCAGATGGCAGGCTATGAATTTCTCCCTGAGACTTGATGTTAAGCATATGAAAGATACCTGGAACAATTAAGGAGGTTTGCTATTATAAAGTATAGTCTAATTTTGTGTACTGATTACTGGGAGGTGTTTGTTTCTTTCTTTGACTGACTGGCTGCTTTATGGACCTGTTTCCAATTTGGACAAACAACAATTTTAATCTTCTGTGGTTTTGTTTTTTTGTTTTTTTTTTTCTTTGTCATTATTGAATTTCCAAGTGTGAGTTATGAGTCCCAGGTAAACTTAAAAATTTGGGATGCATTACTTCCCCTGATGTGGTAAATCCCAGTCAGTCAATCTGTATATTTAATGCCAGAATGCTTGTATCCCAAACCATATTTGCAGTTATCTTCTCTGCAAGGCTGCTTAACCATTACAGATGCAGAGACGGGAAGAAGTGTTTGGAGGAGGTGCAAACTTGTCTTCATGGAGAACGCCTCAGAAAGCAGCTCTGATTGCCCACATTAACAATCATATAGCCTCCTCTGAGAAAGCAGACTCCTCATTTTCTCAATAACCCTAACAGTGCTTGTCTGTGCCCGTTTCAGTCTGAATGTCACTTTTTCAAAGTAGTGTGCAAAATTGTACGGTGTTTCAGCTGCCATGTACCATCACGTTAATAGTGGACTTATAGATACACTTTACATAATCCACCCTAGGATTGTATGTGCCTTTTCTCAGGGCCATATAATTGTTTTGCAATATACTAATATTTCCAGCTGATGAGCTTTGACATGGTAGCTGCTTGTTTATTAGTTTCTAATTCCATTACATTCTAATATTGCCTATCCAATTGTTTCTAAATTTCAGTCTTCCTCTCTTTTAATAAAGCCTCTGTTCGGGCCATCTGCAAATTTCATTAGCACACACTTGTTTTATTTCCAAGCTCATAACTGAAATAGTAAGTAAGATGGGATTGTAACTGAATCTAAGACTTAACTGGAGCTATGACTGGGTCTTAACTGCTTAATCAAGATCTACATTACAGTCTCCTTTAGTTCTCCCTCTACTGTGACCTGTCTTAGCCCTATCTACCTTTCCCACTTGGGACTTCTTGAACAAATCCCCTTCTCCATATGCAGTAAAAACTTAACGTATATCAAATGGTTTATTAAAGCGAGATAGATATGATCATTGTTACTTTTTTCTGGAAGAAAGTTTTCTTATGAAAAAGGTATATGCTAATGTGATCTCAGGAGTCGTAATTTTTGAGTTTGACAAAAATCTGTTGTCCCTTCCCTGTGTCATGTATTGCCCCTAAGTGCCTTTTCCTTTCTCCTATCATCATTGGTATAAAAGTCAGGAAAGCTGTTCCTGGCCAGTTAGCACCAGAAAGGTATCTTTGAGGGTACGAATAACTGCCTCCAGCTGGTTAGAACTGAAATTTGATGACCAGCAGTGGAATTACAGCCTAGGAAACTAGCTGAAAGTGGTGCTAATACAGCTAAAAATTGGAGCCATACTAGTAAAAGGAAACTCTGATGCTGCTGTTTTTTGTACTACATAGTAATCTGACACACATGCTGGCAGTAGTTTCTGTTGAACTGTTGTAAATAAGATATAGGACTCACGCCTCAGCAGTCTCAGAGGCATTCTAGTCTCATTGCTTCTCCACATGCAGAATGCCTCCTGAGATTGCCAACAGTGGCTTATTTGTTTTCCTGTTTTCCTCCTCTGACTGATGCTGAAAAGGCATGTTTTAGCTTTCCACTTCTGTTCCACAGAACAATGAAAGCTGTTCTGTTTTGTAGAGTAATTTGACCTGAACGGCAACGGGAAAGCCTTATCTCATATTTTCCCTCTTCATTTTAGTACATATTGTGTGGACTATTAGTATATATTAGTAAAACAAGCAAAGAGAAAAACAGGAGATGTTTAATAGCCACTGTGAGAAATACTGGGGAAAAAAAGTTGCATAAGCTTGTCAGATGCGTATGTATGTGTCATTGTCAAATACCTTTACTAATAGTTTCACTCATTATTTGTGTTTGATAGAATGGGAAAAAAACTATGAGGGACATTTATTTCTTGTCACAAAGAAAGAGTAATATTACAGGTTATGTAGTCTTACAAAATTGTTAAATGTGCTCATCAATGAGATGACTGTTAATTTTCCAGTGCTGATGTTCATGGTCGAGAAAACAACACAAGGTAAGTGTGAGACCTTCTTCACGAAAGGGAAAATCAGTTGGTTGTTGTTTTTTTTTTCTTTCAGCTGAGGTAATGACACCAAATTTATTTTATCTTCCTACTCTGTAATTTAAGAAAATACCCCTTTTACATCCACAGCTAATCTGCTGACACAGCACTAGCTTTATTTTGAGTTTGTGAAACACTGATAGTAGGATAGAGACCTACCCTTGTTAACTCACCCAGTAAGACAATATATTTGACATAGTATGACCGCAAAGGCCTATCACGGAAGAAAAACACAGCACCATGCTGAAAAATAACAGCCTATCATGTAATTGAGAGCACGACTCGACAACATGCTAACAAGCAGGTGTCTGTCTTTCATGCTGATGAGGAAGTCTCGTGCATCTGCCCTGTGAACGGTTCTCACTGCCTGTGGTTCAGGCTGCGACTGCAGCTGCGAAGGGGTGGGAAAGCCAATTTATCTGACCTCTGTACTAAAATTCTGTGCTGAATCCTTAGTTTCCCAAGCAATGCAGAACTGGTCTGCTGAGCGTAGGCTGCTCACTTTTCATACAACTCTTTGTGGACATACAGATACAGACTATGAAAGATAGCGTTAAGGGCAAGTATCCAAAATGCTTCATGATCCCATTTGGCAAAGCAGGCCAAAGATGCTGTTTAAAAACATTGTCCTATTGTGTGTGTTCAGGCAGGCCTTGGTGATACATATGAGAGCAATTTAAGAGGTTTCCACCTCCTGCTGTGAGCTCCACAGTTTATGTGAGTCTCAGGAAAAGTGATAGTAGGGTATATTTTAAATTCAGTCTGTGAACTGGGGCAGGAAAAGCGCTGATTCACATTTGCTGCAGCTGACACAGCTCCTGAAGCAGTGAACATAACAAAGAACAATGGTGTGAACTTCTTATATCTCCCTGATGTGAATGACAAAGGCTCATTTGGAAGGCATCTAAAGTGCTTTACTTGCCAACTAGAGCTTCTGACCTGTTAAGGATGAAGTGGTGCACAGAGGAAAGGAGCCCTCTGGCCTGTCTTAGGTGATCCTACTCTGACAGGGGAGTTGGACTCAATGGTCTCCAGAGGTCCCTTCCAACCCCTACCATTCTATGATTCTACTATCTCTTCAAGAGTACATAGCAAAACAAGGAATGCTGCTATACTCATAACTGCAGTTTGCCCACATCACAGAATCACAGAATTATTTTGGTTGGAAGAGACCTTTAAGATCATCAAGTCCAAGTGTTAACACAGCCAAGTCCGCCACTGAACCATGTCCCTCAGCACATCCACAGGGCTTTGAAACCTCTCCAGGGATGTGGACCCCACCACTGCCCTGGGCAGCCTGTTCCAGGGCATCACAACTCTTTCAGGCAAGAAATTTTTCCTAATGTCCAACCAAAACCTCCCCTGGCACAACTTGAGGCCATTTCCTCTTGTCCTGTCTTTTCACAGTTAAGTAAGGTACGGGAGAGCTCAGGTTCAGAGAAATGTAACTGGAGTATGCAATAGATTCTGTATGACTAAGTGGGCCTCAAAATGGACTGGAAAATAGTCAGCTGTGAAGTGGCGTACAGAGCGATGAGTGGCCTGAAGAAGGCAATTGAGGGGAGGCCGTTCATTCTCTTTCCAGTGAAGAAGTTGCGTCATCAGAAGAAATCGGCAGGAGGCAAATTTGTAACAAAAAGAAAACGTGAGGTTTTTTCCACACAAGGAAAAAAGAGTTCTAAGAGTGTTTGGACAACACTGACTCACATAGTTTAGTTTTAGGCAGGGAGGAACCTATGAGGAGCAGGGAGTTGGACTTAATGATCCTTATGGGGCCTTTCCAACTATGATTCTGTGAACAGATGACCATTGGGAATGCTATCTTCCAGGATGTTATGGAATACTTAGTTTTTGGTGCAGCATTATAAAAATTATTGGTAGAGTCAACTGGAATTCTCGTTATCTAACGCCTTTTTGTGCTGTACATTGTAATAAAATGAGTGATCTGGAAAATTGGTTGGGTTTTTTTTTCTTTCTGCTTACCTGTATCTCCCTTTCTCTTCAAGCATGTTTAAACAGTATTTTCAACAAGAGCTGCAAAATTTTTTTTGCATGCCTGTAGCTCTCCTTAGTTAATCTGTTATCACAGTAAGTGAATGGAAGAAGCACAGAACTAAGTATAACTCTCAGTAGTGTTAGATGTGCAAGCACTGGAGACAAGCAGCAAAAGAGCGAATGACGAATGTTAGATAAATGTCCACTTACTCTTAAGTAGAGCAAACTCATTTTGGTTGTTCCTATTGCTCATTATAGTAAACAGTGATCAAACTAATCTTTTATGCAATTTTACTGAATGTGGCCCATCCAATATTAAATGGAATAAAATTGAGAAATGGATTATAAGGAAGAAGGTAAATGGCACATGGGAGATTGGGAGCTCTGAAGATTAACCCATTTGCTTTTCAGCTTTTTGAGTTTGAATTCAAATTTCTCTTTCAGCAAGGCAGAGGTAGAATATGTTTGGATCATCAAAATACAACAAACTCATGAGAAGAGTAAACAACTTTGTCAGACTGTTCAAAACACAATGAAACAAGGTAAAAGGATGATCCTCAGTTTATGAGTGGTCAGTGTCATTATGTAATGCTTGCAGAACACTTATGTGAATGATATTGATTGTGACAGTGTTTTGACCCCATGAGCTACAGATACATACATTGTTTATCAGGGAATTGCAATATAAGCAATATTTGTTATGCAATAATTTGATGGGTGTGAAAAATGCAAGTGACATATAAATCTGGAAGAGTTGTAGAGATCCACACACTGGAAAATACTGAAAGCCACAGATTGATAACACGATTGTTATTTCACTTTTACAAGGCACCTCAAAGTTTTAGAGCAAAGATTGTTTTGGACAAAATCCAAGAATGAGGTAATTTTGAAGTGATTGTCCAGCTCCTTTAGTTTCTGTATTCTTTCACGTAATGCAGTTCTGATAGATGGTGTAACACAAAGCTGTACGCCATGTGAACTAGAAGATTACTTTGTTCTTGCTGTATCGTGTTAGCTTGCCACACATACGTTACATTTCCATATGCCTGTTGGTAAAGTTAAGGAGTTATTCTTTCATGCAGCTCAGCAGCACCACATAACATTTCCAAAACTTATTTCCATTCATCTAGTTGAAGTTTTTAATTATTTTTTTTTGTTGGCTAGAAAGGCCTGAGACTCACAAAGGTATGGCTCCCGGTAGAAGTATTTTGGGCGTAAGTAGTAGGCTCCAGACCTGCAATTAGATTAAATTTCAGCATAGCTACTGTATAGAATGTTTTTGTTGTTAAGGTACAGGCTTATAGAGAAACCACTATGGAATTCATCTGTTAATTTACAGCACAACAGCTTGTCCAATAACTGCCAAAAAGTAACTGCTCTTACCTTGAAGGAAGTGAATGATTGATTACCCTGTCTCACTGACTAGTGAGAAAATGTTTACAAGAGGTAAAGTATGTACATGAATTGTTACAGTGGAATGACAAATTCATTGCATGTTCATGGCCTGTGTTAACTTTTATTTTGGTACGTTGCTGATAGTCTTTAAAAATATCATCTGCCTTCCTCTGAAACAAGACATGTAGAGAAGTTTAGACTGAGCGTCTAAAACTATTAATTGATCTGGAAAAATTAGACCTAAACCTAACATTTTTGAAAATCACAGAACGTTGGGGCAAAGAAATAGTTCATTGCAGTCTCATGTAGGACTGCAGAGAGCAGTAAAATTGTGTCAGACAAAAGGAAGTGAATATATTATTAGGGAAAAAGTTGGATCACTATACTTGCTTGAATAAGAAATAATATATAGTCTCATATAGGATTGTAAAAGGATTCCTGCTCTAGGAGTATACTCAGTGATGTGGAATTCATCTGCTTTGCATTCTTGTTGTAACAAGGAATTATTCTTGGCAATACATTGGATTATAAAAGTATTTGGATGTCTCGAGGCTGAGGAAGAGACAAAGTTCTCTTACAGGAAGAAACTTCAGGAGCAGCAAAGTTCAGGAGAAACAGTAGGATGAGTGAGGTCTACGTTCAGGAGAAACAGTAGGATGAGTGAGGTTTATGTCTTTTTCTCTTCCTATAAAGGGAGAACTTTATGTCCGGTATGTGTATGTCTTACTAGAAGCATGGAGAAGATATTACTGGGATGTCGTATGCTTTCCAACAGTTTAACGAGTCTGCTCCAAATTAGGCTCATTGTAATTCTTGGTATGATAAGTATCAGGGGCATTTTGAACTTCAGGACAACACCAAGGGTAATGTTTGGCTCCTTTGTTTTAGATGCAGAGACCTTAAGTAGCTGGACACACAGTTTTGATGCAGTACATCCATAAAATATCTTTGAAGGTGAAACAGGCTTAAGAAGTTATCCCTTCCATACACACAGGGTAATACCGTTGTTGTTTGCTGTCCCCTCTTAATGGCAGTAAGCTGTTAGATGTTTTCATTTCAGTGATATGATTCAGGACAAGTAGGAGGGTTCAGAAGGAACTCTTCAGGATAAGAAGCTTCTAAAGTGTGCTTCATATTGAAGACAGCATATTATGATCTACAGCCTCCTTTTTCACAGCTGTGTTGTACATGGCCTCTCTTTGCACTATTCAGTGGTGATCCTTGGTTTTTACAGACTGTGACCCTATGTTGTATGAGAAAAAAAAACAAACCAGGGCTTTATTCATATCTGGCCTCAGAGAGAAAAAGGAAAATCATGTCCTTATGCCAGACCTGTCTGTGATCATAACATCAGGATCGCCACACCCAGACTATGAGGCCAGGATATGGCATGTGTTGCTGCAGAAGTTATATTTGATCAGTGAAGATGGGAAATGTACATGTTTTGGAGGGGGAAGGAAGTATCAAGAAAAAAAGTCTGCTGGTAAAACAAGCATATTGAGTTTTAGAAAATTAGATTACACCCATCACATCAGAAGAAAGATGCACACCAGAAGATCTTTACATGAATCAAAGGTGATCAATGCTGCTGGTTACAAAGAGAAGATCAGGAGCATCATTAATCTGAAATGCTGCAGGGAAAGCAGTTTCTGCTTTGTTTAAAACTATTCTTACATAACTTTTCAATCTCAGCTGAGTTTCAGGAGTCACCTAGAAACTAAAAAGGAAACACAGCTGGCAATTTTTGCAGTAGTTTTATTTTACATCATAGGATCATTGCTCTTTCTCTCCTGCTCTGGCCAACAGAGATAAAGACATTGTTTACTAAATTCAAAAGTAACCAAAGTGATTCATAGATAATTACGAAAGGGTTTAATTTCTGAATATAAACACATACCAGCAAGGTATTGTGGGGGGAGTTTATGTAAACATTTTTACTTTTTAATGTGAGAAATCTGCAATGATATGTTTTCAAGATATCAGGAGATGCATCAGATTTCTCAGTCTGGTTTAGTCATTCCTACTGCCCTGTAGTGTAGGAATGCTATGAGAATTAATTAGTTAATGTTATTTCTTTTTTTCCTGGGTGCCCTTATGTCCTGTTATACTTGGCAGAAACACTTCAACTCAAGCTTCATTGTTTCAACAGGCTGTAATTTATTGTGATGATATGGTGCAACTCTGCTGTTTTGACCAGGTCAGTCTGAACGTGGAGTAAACAGGATGGAGTAGCACGTATTCTTTAAGAAGAGAGTGCTTTCCTCTCTCATCAACAGTATTTGCAACAGAGAAGGAGGAAGCAGAGAGGGCAAGACAGTTTCAGAGAAATGAGAAAGTAGCGGGGAAGGAATGTGGCTGAGGTCCAGGTAAGGTTGTTAGTAAGGAAGAAAGTCTTTGGCAATGACTGTTGGCTACTACACTTGTTCACAAACATTACAAAACCAAAAATCTTTAGGGGCAAAAAAACCATTACTAGAATCATCAGCCATGTAGTACACTTAGCACATTGGCCAACTGCATTTACAAAGCGAAACCGTGTCTTACTAACTGCATGACTTCTGTTTTGAATTCTTATTACACAAAGGAGAGAAGAAAAGGACTTGAAAGAAGTCAGTCTCTGCTTACTGAAGTGACTAATATAGTTCTAAACTGAATCTTTCCTTAAACAAATACTGTAGCAGTAAGCCAAGCTAACAGAGAGTTTGTACAGACTATAAACCCCATCCCCCCCCGTTCCAGAAATCAACCAAAAATTTTGATTGATTGGTTGACCCTAACAGAGTACATCTGACCATCCCCCATTGCCAGAATGCTGGGTGTACTTTCCCTTACACACTGTCATAACATCTCCTTTGCTACTCTTTTGACCTCACCATTGTCCTGCCTTTTCCCTCTTGAAAAACAAATATATAAAAAAAAAACAAACCCGGAAACTTCGTTTTGGACCGGGAACAACAGCTGCAGCAACTCCAGTTCCTCTGCAGATTCCTGCCCCTTGGTTCTTGGCCAGCAGCTCAATGGGATGTTGGAAGAGGAAGGTGTGAGAGGGAGTAGGTCAGTTCTAGAGCAGTCGTTCTCCTTGCTTAGGCTGCTTCTGTGGCCCAAAGTGTAGAGAGCAGCTTGCAACAACCCATACCACATGAACAAAAAGTGAGACACTTGTGGAAGCGTACCCATAGCTTAAGTATAAAATTGGAGCCCTAAGCACAGCTTAACACTATGCTTTTCGCCTCGCCTCCCCTCGTCCCGCCCCGCCCTGCCCTGCCCCGCCTCGCCCCGCCTCGCCGCTCCGCTTCGATCTGCTCCGCTCTGCTCCGCTTCGCTCTAGACTTACGGATTAGAAAAGAAATTACCTTTCACTGTGAATAGAGACTGGGAGTGGAATAAAATGGGGCTTTACCATGCTGGATTTTGCTCCTCTCTAGTTAGAGCTCTCTTGAGGATCAGACACCTTCTCAACTTTCCCCAGTCTCATAAATGACCTCTTTTGTTTTTCACACACTGACACAATGTGGTCAGCGCAGTTGGTGAAAGGTAGCAGCATCCGGGACAGTGAGGTGAATCCCCTAATTTGTATAGTATAGACGAAAAAGCATTAACAAAGCAATAGGAAGTCCTTGCCGCCTCTTACAGATGTCTTTGGTAGAGTCTGCTTGTACAAGGACATGCCACTCCTCAGGGTTTGATTCAGATGTTCAAAGGACTTGCTTCATGGATGCAGAAAGAACATAGTGATCTGGGGCACCATGGCTGGGCTGATCATCAAAAGCAACCTAGCAAAGTGTTGGCTAGCATTCTAGATGTTCCCAAGAAGCAGAGAATCTGAACCATTTTTAATTTTATTTAGATGGTCTCTGTTCCTACAGAGATTGTTTGTTATGATGTATGACTTTGCTGGGTATGGTACAGATGTTATCTTGGAGATTTGCCAATGACTTTGTTTTGATATTCTGACAAACTGTTGCACTTCGAGTAGGGGTAGCTGACTGATACAGATATTGAAGTGTTTCCTCTGTTGACTTTTCTGGCTCTTTTTAACTAATTCCGGGTTACCAGCCTTTGATTTAAGAAGCACAGTAGATGTTGGAACAATGGTCCTCGTACTGTTCTATAAAACATACTGGGTATTTTAACTTTTCCTATATGTGAAATTACCAGCTCTTTAATATTTGCATTTATTATTATTGGGCTTGTTTATTTATTGTTATGTGTATTTGTCTGACAGGTCAGGACAATTTTCGGGATCCAGGTTATGAAAATTCAGCAGGGTTCCAGGATCCAAGTGTAAAATGAGATGCCATCTGCTGTTTTAAAGGACTTTTTCCTGTCTGTCTCTTCAGTCTCCCTACTTTACTGGTTCCTACAGAAGAAAAGCTGAAGGGCAACATTCCTACTATTAGCACTATTTCACAAAAATATACTTTGATGATTTTAAGTTTAAATGTTATTTTCTAATATTAGAATGCTTTAGCTCATTTCATATTAAACCTTGGCCTCATTAGGAGTCATGGAAAGCTGCTTCTACTGGTTCTTTCAAAGAATTGAATTTGTAGCATCCATCTGTTTCCCAGGGTACCAGCCTTTATAAAGTGAATTATACAACAGGTTAGGACAAACTTCTACCTTGAATTACTTGAGTGTTGTTTTTCAAGCTCTTTAGTCCCCTTTTCTGTTTAGTCAATTATTAATTCTATACAAACTGAAGACATATATATATGTGTGTGTTTTGTGCTTTTCCTTGCTGTCCCATGGCAACTCCCTCATTAAGTCTATAGATCTGTGCACAAGTCTCCAGCTTTGGTTTTCTTGTATTCTGTTATCCCTGAGAATAGGTCAACACATAGCTGATTTTATTCATCCCAGTCCAACACTTGATCCTATTTAGTTTGTAACTTGGAAATGTTTGGGGTTTTTTTATCAGCCAAGGGCAAAGAAATATGCCTATGACAAGATAGTTTTTCATCTGTGTATTAGTCTTTTTATATTTCTTAAATTAACATCTAGAATATAGTGTAGGTCTCCAGGTGCCTTCAGATATGCAGCCTTAGGAAGTTTTTCAGCATGAAAATAATTTTCACTTTGGAAAATGTAAAAATGATACAATGACCTTCTTAGTTCTCCTTCCAGACTCTCTTATAGGAAGACTTATACAGGTCTCTTTAGCTACTATGTTTTTGCCAAGTACTTCTTTTCTTCTGCATACATATACCGCATGGAATCGTGCTGACAAACTATTCAATTCATAGGTAAAATTATCCATTTTATTTTTTTAGTGGATAGTTTGCAGTATTTGTCTGTGGGTGAGCTGATTACAACAAAGATCCTGACTCTGCACTCTTCTGCAGTCTTCATAAAATACCTATACTGTATTCAATAAGGAGGTTGCCGCTAAAATTAGGACTAAAAATCCTGGTAATGTTGCCCCAAACACTGTAAAAAATATTACAGTTTAATTTAAAAGTGAGAAAGCTAAACCCACCTGAATGACAGATGTTTGCTTTAGGAAGAGCCATGAGGGTGTACTCCACATTAGCAAGCTGTATCTCACACATCTGCTACTTTCCGCTTTTGCTGAGGACTTTGGCAGAGGCTGACTGTGCTTGCAGGTCTCACTCACATCTCTGAGAACAGGTCAAAGGAATCCCTGAGATCATTCCTGCCAATGCGTGGTGCTGAGGTCACCAAATCCTACATGCAAACACACACAATAGAGCCAAACAAATTAAATATGTTCAGTTCTTCCTTATTGGAATGTCTTACTGCATTCATGTAGAAATCAATATTAAATAGAACAAAGGGAGCTCATGCTTAAATATACCTAAAGCTATTATGACTGCTTAACATCTTGTTGTTAATAAGAATGTCTGAAAAGAATGCTGTCAAAACCAGTACGTACTGTTAAAGAAAAGGGCAGCAACTTTGTTATAGAAACAACTAGGTGGTGCTCCTCTGCTTTGGAATTTGTCACCACTGCTAATCAGGTGAGCTAAAGAAGGAAGATAAAATCTCTAGAAAAAAAATGTGTAATCGGAATCATCCTGTTCATAATGTTTGTTACAGATGCCTAGAAACATTTGCTGAGCTACAATTAAGGTTGTAATTTAGCAAAGATAGAACAATTGCTTTGCAAAACATTACAGCCTTTTCTTATTGTGAATTGACTGCCTAACAGGGTAATTATTCCCACATATATGTGTTGTAACATAAGTATAATACTTTGTAGCGTTCCTTTGAAAACTACATTAATAAATATTTTTGAAAGGATTTACTCTAGGAGGTTTTAGCAAATTAATTATGTGACTTTTTAAAAAGCAATCCATGTTGCAATGATAGCCACAAAGAGAGGGAGAATCCTGCAGTGGTGGCAATAGCTGAATGAAGCCCAAAACTATGTTTAAGTAAAATAGCACACTCAAAATTATTCCATTAATGACAATCACAACTGCAATTTAAAATTCTGTAACTCCAAGTATCTCCTGAAATGCTAAGCCATTTTAAGATGAGAACAGATTTTTTTCTGTTTTCTCATCATCTACTATGTGCTCTTGATTGTATGTTATATGAAATTATGTTATGACTTGGGAGGTTGTGCTTACTTTCTCAGATTTGGCTAGGTATGATATTTAGTGGCAACGTTAACAGCCAAGATGAAAACTGTAGACAGGGATATTCACTGATGGGAGACAGTATAAAGGGTCAGAGGTTCATATTACCAATTGGTAATGGACAAACTCCATTTTTTTACATGGTACTGTTAAGCTTTAGGGTCAGGGCCATTCACTACATCGATTACAGATGTTCTCTGTTAACACCTTCCATTCCTCAAGGGGAAGAGAAGGGGAATAAGGGAGAGAGACTTACGGATTAGAAAAGAAAACTAAATCATCTTTAATGAAGATAATAATAAAAGAGAATATATACAAAGCCAGTACCAAATCCAGCCCCTCTCATGGCAATTACATTATGGTCACCACTGATGCTGTGGAGCAGGCATGGGGGAAGTGCCAGACTAGGCTCAGCAGCAGACAGTAACTGGATTGGGAGCTGAATTCTGGAACTGGTTCAGGAACACATGGATCAGGATTGAAGGCAGAACAGATAGAGTCCTTCTTGGATACCAGCCATTAAAGAAAGAAGCTTGATCCTCATGATCATGAAATCATGGGCTCCTCATCTGAGGAATCTGAGATCCCTGAGCTTTATATTGAATATAATATATATGGGATGGAATACCTCATTGGTCAGTGTAGGGTCACTTGTTCTGGTCACTGCTCTCTACAGGTTTGTCCTCTTACTTGCTGCATCCCCAACGTGGTACACAAGATTTAACAGTGAACTTGGTCTGCACACCAATCCTTGGTAGTAACTAAACATCAAGTGTTATCACTGCTTGAAGCAGACACTGTCTGTGAAAACATCCTGCTAACTTCACAAAGTATAGCTGAAAAGTAAAGTCACTGAACAAAATTAGTTCCATTCTAGCTCAAACCAGGACAAGTAGAATGATAAGAAGGTCTTTTGGGGGGGTTAGAAAGGAAACCTTAAAGAGCAATTTGGAATGCATTTCTCAATTGTTTTGTCAGAAAGCTGAAATGTTTTGAATAAGTGAATGAATCATATAATCATAGAATTGTTCTGGTTAGAGGAAACCTTTTAGTTCATCAAGTCCAACAGTTAACACAGCACTGCCAAGTCACGAAGTCACCATGTCCCTAAGCACCACATCTACAGGTCTTCTAAATACCTCCAGGGATGGTGACTCCACCACTTTCCTGGGCAAACTGATCCAGTGCTTGACAGCCCTTTCCGTGAAGTATTTTTTCCTCCTATCCAGTCTAAACCTCCCCTGGCACAACTTGAAGCCATTTCCTCTTGTCCTATCTCCTCTTACCAGGGAGGAGAGACCAACTCCCTCATCACTACAACCTCCTTTCAGATGGTTGTAGAGATTGATAAGTTCTCCACTCAACCTCCTTTTCTCCAGGCTAAACAATCCGGTTCCTTCAGCTATGCCTCATAAGACTTGTTCTCCAGACCCTTCACCAGCTTTATTGCCATTCTTTGCACATGTTCCAGCACCTCAATGTCTTTCTTGGAGTGAGGGGCCCAGCACTGAACACAGTATTTGAGGTGTAGCCTAACAAGTGCTAAGTACAGAGGAACAATCATCTCCCCAGACCTGCTGGCCACACTGTTTGTAAAACCAGCCAGGATGCTGTTGGCCTCCTTGGCCACCTGGGCACACTGGTGGCTCATATTCAGCTGTTGACCTGCACCCCCAGATCCTTTTCCAGCCAGAGTTTTACACAGTGAAGACTATGTCTGTCCAAGCCATCAGCAGCCAGGAGAATGCTGGGGGAAAAAGTGTCAGAAGCTTTACTAAAGTCCAGGTAAAGAACATCCATAGCCTTTCCCTCAACCACTAAGCGAGTCACCTTGTCATAGAAGTAGATCAGGTTAGTCAAGCAAGGTCTGCCTTTCATAAACCCTTGTTGACTGTGCATGATCACCTAGTTGTGAATGTGCTGCTTGATGGCACTCAAGATGATCTGCTCCATAACCCTCCCTGGCACTGAATTCAGGCTGACAGACCTGTAGTTCCCCAGATCCTCCTTCCTACCCTTTATGTGGATGGGCTTCACGTCTACTAACTTCCAGTCAACTGGGAAATTCCTGGTTAGCTGGGCCTGCTGATAAATCATGGAAAGTGACTTGGTGAGCTCTTCTGCCAGCTCCATCAGAACCCCTGAGTGTATCCCATCTGGCCCCATAAACCTGTGTGTGTCTAAGTGGTGTAGTAGGTCACTGACCATTTTCTCTTGGATTATGGAGACTTAATTCTGCTCCCTGTCCCTGTCTTCCAGGTGAGGGGACTGAGTACCTGGAAAACAACTGATCTTAATGCTAAAGATTGAGGCAAAGAAGGCGTTAAGTACCTCAGCCTTTTCCTCATCCTTGGTCACTTTTTTTCCCGTGCATCCAATAAAAGATAGAGGAGATTCTCTTTAGTCCTTCTTTTGTTGTTAATGTATTTATAGTAACATTTTTTACTGTCTTGAAAGGTACTGTGTCAGTGCAGGTATCTTGGGGCATGTAGAAAATTATGGTAATGTGTTTGATCTGTGAGGCGTTGCTTCTTCCTCCTCTCACTCAAATATGTATGAAAATAATTTAGTCTGTATAAATTTTATAGCACTGAAAACTGCCTTATCTTTGGCATGTTTTACCAGTTATTTACATATCAATAATAAAACTTAAAGTTCCTGAAGATACTTTGAAGTATCATGCATTTTATCTATTTATATTCCTGTAATATGAAGCAGCATTGTCACTTTTATACTCTGGCATCGCTTAACATGCAGAGTTGTGTAGAACTTTTTATTTATCATACTGAAAGAGAAATACATTCCCAGTGTAAAACAGGAAAATGAGAAAATGTTACTGTATTGCTGTATGTGCTTAAGAAGCACATACTTTTCCAAAGTAAAACTATAGCTCTGTGGAATTTTTCTAAAAGCAGGAGGCAGAAACTGAGAATTTGTCAAGCTGCTACTAAGGCCATTTCCTGTTTTTACTGATGGCCATGTCAAGTAATCATGTTCTATGTTCATAAATGGATCAAACTCAAACTTATATCATCTTTTCATTAGGGACCCCACAGCAATGGTTTATAGTAACATGTGATTAAGTAGTACATGAAGTTTTTCTAGCCATGCTATTCATTTTTCACTGCCAGGTGTGGTGAATGAAGTAAACTTTAATCCAATAAACTGCAGTGGGGTTTAGCATTTTTTTACAAGTTGAGAATCTGAGATACTATACATAGAGCTATGAAATTAGCACGTAAAGAACAGGCATTCATTCTCTGGCCACATGACTCCATTACCTGGAGATTGAATGACTTCTTATTAAGTAATTTATTAAATAACTGGGAGACTGTTCAGCTTACCATATAGGCTCTACCCAGAACTCTTCAGAGGAAGGTTCCTAGGCCTTTTCCATGGTGATACGATGCAGCAGGGCATTATCTAATTACTCCCCTCACTCCAGACTTCTGCCATATTCTCTATCCTTCTCTCAGTCTTCTGGTGCAGTCAGACTCTATCTTTTCCTCAGTTTCTTTGCTTAGTCTGAGGTCTGGCTTTCTTTGCTCCTCAATTGGTCTTGCTGTTCCTCCTATTCCTGCATTCCTACAGGCATGGCACGATTTATGCCCTGCCCTGGTTCCCTCCAGTACCCCAGCTTTTCCTGAGATCTGTCCTCTGGCCTTGAGCTTGCCCTTTCCAGTTAACTTCCCAATCTAAACCCCAGGTCTTTGCCAGCTGATTGTGCTCAGTAATGCCTCTGGTTCTTCCTTTGTGCCTACTTGCATCCCATTCCCTGCCTCTTGTTTTTCTTGCTGTCTTGCTGTGTCTTTGCCAATCCAGTTACGGTTTCACTTTCTAATTCTACTGTTGTGCGGTTGCTGTTACTCACAGTGCTCCTAGTTTCAATTTTGTGCGGCCTTCCCTCATGTAGGGTTTTTTTGGCCCTAATTCACTCATACCTATTCAGGCTCAGCTTGTTTCTTTTCCAATTTTGAACGTCCACAGCTCGTCAGTGAATGCATAGTGCTCCTGCTGTATGTACAAATGTACAGAATTTGCTCCTGGACTTCTCATGGCCCACAGCCACCCATGGCCCAAAGCCACTCCAACTAGCGGATGCATAGAAAGTATTACTCTGCACTGGTTGAACCAGGCTTACCCAGCAAAGAAAGCATCTACACCAAGCCAAAACTGTTAATATCAAAAGTTCCTAAAGAGTATGTATAAATGGCAACATCCTGAGTTTTCCACCCTGGACAGTTTTAGATATATTTGCATAAGTTAGATAAGGCATATTTTAGAAATGGGACATAAGTGAAAGCATTTCAGTACCAGATCTTTACAGGGCAAATAGCTCCCAGAATACTTTTCCCTTGAGTTTACAATATAACTTACGCTATATTTACCCTCAGGAGGAACTGAATCAGCTTGACAAAGATTTTCCAAAAGAGTTTGGCCTCTGAATTAACAAGTTTCAGTTGGAACCGATACAATTTTGCAAGGTTATACGCTGCTAAGCACAGAATACTGTTATGGGAAATGTCAATAACCCCAAATAATAAGCAGTCCCACCAATCTTATCTATAAAAATAGAAGAAATTGCCAGATACAGGGAAATTATTTAGCATACATGTATATGACTTCAGTCTTTTATCCTCCACTTTAATGTTACTGGTCTTCCTTGTCTTTAAACTGTTGAAAATATTGAACACTATCTGTTGAACAGTCTGACAGTGGCCTCAGAGTTCAGTGGTAATGCCAATATTGGAGAAAAATGATAACTCACTCGGGACATCCCCGGAAATGCATTCCCTAAACATCATTTTGAAGTTCAGGACTAGAAGGCATGAGTAACCATTTATTTTCCATTCTATATCCATTTGGATATAACCTTAGGAGATTTTATCCTCTCTTTTTGAGACTAATGACAATTAATTTAAGGTTTTGCACCCTAAGCTGTAATAACAATTCAACCGTCACGGTTCCAATTTTATTCTGGTGGAGGAGGATGTTCATTACATGTATCTTTCCCCAGTTTCCCTAGGCTTTTGTTGTAGCTCATTGAAAGGCTCCTTCCATGGATAGAACCATAATATAACGTAACGCAACGCAACGTAACGTAACGTAACATAACGTAACGTAATAGATGTAATGTAATATAATATAATAATCCAAGATTTGGACCCTCATCAAACTGCTCTGTTTTTTTCACTTGAGAACTTTCTTTCCTCCATTGATTTTAGACAGAATTTATAGAGATTTTTCTCACAAAGCTTTAAATTCACCTCTTATATGAATAAATAATCCCCTATTTGATGTTGAGTGATTTCATAATATGGTGATTGCCTGGGGTATATTAAAGATTATTTACAATAGTAAGTGAATGCTGGACAATGAGTTTGTTATCTTATGTTGATTAACTTAATTATGGGTGTTGCGAATATTTACAGCATGTTAATTGCCTTAAAGCATGCATAATAAGCAATATGAACTTTTCTATCTTGTAAATTCCATGAAGTTCAGTACAATTACTCACTGGAAAAGTATCCCTAAATCTTTACAGGTTTGAAATCTACTGTACCATCAGGCATCCTAAAAACAAACGTACAGCCATTGAAACAGTGTTCAATATTGAATCAATTGCTGAGCTTAGAGGCTTACCAATATTTTCATGTCAATGTTTTTATACCAATATATTATACTGGTATTAAACCTATAATAGATGTGCAATGGTCCATGCAAAATTTCAGAAACAAGATATACGTACTATAAATCTTTTCATTTCTAAGAATTCTAAGCAGTAAATTTAATTTTACATAGAAAGACTAAAAATACTATTTTGTCCATGTAAATTCTTTGTACTACATCAAAGGTCTTATGCACAGTTATAAGTTTATTACTTATATATGATTTTTATTTGCCATCTGTTAAGTCTTACTTGACTTACATTTATTTATTTATTTAATTTATGATCAAATGAATTATTATGGGATTGTTTTAAAATTTAAATTTCTTTTGATCATGGCTTATCCAGGTCTTTTTCTCTTTTGATCATGAAGGGAAATATAAAATAATCTATTTGTGAAATCCTTTCAAATAAAGATAAAACAGATACATATCAAAAATATCTTTCCCAATCTGGAAAGCACGGAGGGAATGCATCACCTCTTTCAAAGTTAACCTTGTACATATTCAAGGCATGTAAATAGGAAAACAAAACCACAGAGTAAGCAAAAAATTGGCTTCAAACTCTTGTCTAAAGGACCTTCAGGGTAATATAAAGTGTTTGAGACTGGTGATGTGACGTGCTTATGATGCACATACATAACATCTATATTTTTATTGTAGTGCTGTGTAAACAAGTTTCATTAGACATTTGGCTAACTTATCTTACAGTCTATCAGAAATATTTTTTTCTGCTTTAAATTCTGACTTACAAAGAATCTGATCTTGCAGTTTGTACCCAAGCAAACTTTAGGTGTGCATTTCTTGTCTTCATAAGTATCCTAGAATGAAGGTCTAAACGTTCCCTACACAAATAGAATGATTAAGTGATAAATAAAGGTAATAAAAAAAGACTCTACTTTTAAAAAATAATAAAATGTTAATATTAACAAAATAATAAAATGTTAATATTAACAATTTAAAGTGTAAATATTAACAATGGGGTTTTTTTTTTCCTTTACTCATTAGTTTAGGATTCCAACTAATGATTACAGAGGGAGAAATGGAGGCAGAGTAAATCCATGCTTTGCTTTTATCTTCGTCTTCCCAACCACAGGTGTTCTTTCTAATCTAGTTTAATATCATCATGCTTCTCCTAAAGTTCAAAATTCAAATTTACATCAAAGAAGCCTTCCTTATCTGCACAAGTACCTTTACCATATTTTTATGACAGTCTTAATTATTTGATCTACATTTGTACAAAAGACACAGCATAAAGCAGGACATCCGGGGGTATTTACAATGACTAACCCCAGGTACAGGAAGCTAATTTCTCTAGGCTTCCTCGTATTTGGTAGAGGTTCCTTAATGAAATACTTTACAGAAGCAGCTTAGTTTAGTTTGTTCTGAAGTGCCTTCTAAAGAAAATGTTCTTCTACTGTATACAGCCAGCCTAGAGAAGTAACATTCCTTGCTTAAAGTCTCATGACTCCTGCGTAGCCTGTCCCACCCTCTATCCATTCTTGCTCATTTAAGGCTATGTTTCCTAATCTATGCTTCAACAATGGCTAAACTTTCAAAAATCTTGAAACCACAAAATTCACTTTGATGAACATTTACAGGTGTTATATCTTAACAGCCTTTCTACCTTGATATACATGATTGTATACATGTTTAGGGCCCACCTGTGACATGTGGATTTTTTTACATTATCGTCTATATAGTAGATGTTCATTATAATATAGATATATGCATTATGTAATCCATATTGTCTATATTGCCTATATTACATATCTTATGAAAATGTTAACAGCCACTTAGTCTTCATATTCAGACTATCAGAGTCTCCTAGTTTCAGCTGACACTTTTAAAGAGCTGAGTAGATGGTGATTAATGATTCCATCTCTACTCTGTACTATTACTACTATAGTGAAAGTATGGACATTGCATAGCATAAGTTGCATAAATGTGTAAGTATTTCAAAAAGTAAAGTGCTACTTCCCCAAGCTTTCAATTTTTGTTTGAAAATGTCTCCCGTGGGATCCTGCCAATCAGATTCCTGAAAAGCTGAAATTGGCTTTTCTTAGGTCTAGGATTGTGATTCTACTATTTGTTTTACTCACTTTTCTCAGAATTCCAAACTCCATGATCTTAAGGTCACTGCAACCAAGGCTGCCCTTGATCTTCACATCCTTGGCCAGTTCTTAGTTATGTGGGAGTAATAAGTCCACCAGAGCATCTCATCTCCCTAGTCAGTTGACTCTCTTTATCAGGACGAACTTAACCTGTCAACATACACTCCAGAAATATCCCAGATCATTTGCACCCAGCTGTATGGCCTCCTCACAGGCACCACAGTGAAGTCCTCATGCATACCAAGGCATGTGAAAGTGAAATGTTTAAAGAAGCTTTCATCTTCTTGTATTCCTAATCAGGTGGTATGTTACATACATACCACAATGTCACCTGTGTTGGTCTGTCCTCTGATGTAAAAAAATTGGACAAAGAGCCATTGCAGCACTTAGTCACGTGAGCTGTCCCACCACATTGCTCTATTACGATGATATCACCTTCTCTAGAGATATGCAAGAACTAGTAATTCCTCTTGTTCGTTTCCCACACAGCATCCATTTGTGTAAGGGCAACTGATACAGGCCCCACTCTTACTGCACTCTTGGCAGAGTGCAAGAATCTCTTCCTTCATATTTCCCTCTGGACACAACTTCATCTTCCCCCTGGCTTTCACTTCTCTTCAGGTTATAATAACTCTAGTTACATGTTTAGTCATGGACCAGAAGGGGAAAATGTCGTTCTTCAGATGAAAACAGTAAAGAGAGAAGTAAAGTAGCACATTTTGCTCCTATGCAGTTAGGGAAGCATGTGAGCTCCAATGTAACAACAGTTACATAAACGCACGTATTACTGTTTAAGAGTTAGACTGGATAATGTAGAATATCTAAACATATTTAAAATATTGGGAAATCCTTAGTGAGGAATAGACTCTCTGCTTTGGAGAGGGATTTCTATTCTGTGCTATCACCGTTCATGTTGCCACACACAGAGATATGTGTCTATTATTGGAAAAATCCAAGGTTTTGAATAAGACAGGAGTTGATGAGAGAGTATTCAAAGTATTAAATGCTGAATATGTATACAGTTCAAGATAAACTTCTAAATTGTGAGAAGTACTTGGATCAATGCTTAATATACCAAGGTGCTACAAATGTTCTTTCAATTCAGCATTTGAGACATGTCTCCTGGCACAATATAATTACCTGGCAGGCTTTTAAAGCTGTTATTGCACTTGTACTCTGTGCAGGAGAACTAAGGTAACTGTGATTTTAGAGTAGCCCTCACGAGACAATATGCACTGAATTTAAGTGTCCACTCAAATTCCACCTCATCTATTGAAACGGGATCCATTTAGATCCCATTTAGGCATAAAGGTGAGACAGGTTTGGTTTTTTATGCTTCTATGTGCAGGCATTGTTTTCATTCTGTGCATGTTTATAGGTGTATTGCTTATCTCACTTCTGTCTAGATCAGCGAGTCAGACAAAGGACTCGTCCATCATATTTCGTAAGCCAGATCCCTGTTTGGTGTGAAACCATTAAATCTGTAGGAAAATTAAAAAGTGACCTAAGGACCTCAACCTCTCCCTTCCATGAAGTCAGAATACCCTTCTCCAAGCACCTGTCCCAACTGTCCTCATAGGAATAGCAGAACATGGAGGAAGCGAGGCCAGGCTCTGACAGATTGTTGGCTGTCATGACATTTGGCAGGAGCCAGAATAAATCACTCATTCTCTGATCAGGAGAAATTAGGTTAGTTTAGGAAAAGGACAGCAGAAAACAGAAAAGCACTTCTACTTCAGCTGAACGAAGCACAAATTCCGAATAGCCTTCCTCTTTTTCTCAGCATTACAAACAGAACTAGGAATACTTTTTTTTCAGTATAGTATATTGGAAGGCATTGTCTTCCACAAGCTTGCTGCACTTGACTGTGGGCACAATGTAAGGAAAAGACTTGTGAACATGGGTAAGTACTTCAATGAATCTCCAGTTTCAGTTTTCATCTCTTCAAGTCTATTGTCTTTCTTTCCTTGGTTTTCCTGAGGCATGTTTTGTTTGGTTTTTTTTTTCTTTGTTTATATGCAGTGACATCTTTGGTGCTCTTCCCTACTTTGAGTACACAGCAGCATTTTCCCTCTTATGCTTTGTGTTTTGACCTCTCAAGCCCCTCACCTCCTCCAAGTGTGTTGTTTCTGCATCAAGACAGAGGAGCACAACCACTGGGTAAAAAAAAGCAGTTAGTTCTTCAAAGAACTAGACTGCAGGCTTAGTCCAAACCTGGGTACATACTTCTGGTGTGAAAGAAAAGCAGATGAAAGATTAGTGAGGTTTTTGGGGGCAGTTATGTTCTTAAGGCACAAAACTCAGAGGAGAAAAGAGAGGTGCTACCAAGGAAGTACCAGACATAGCCTGAACCAGTATTGGGAAAGGCAGCTTTTGAGACTAAGAACTCCAGGGCAGAACTATAAACTATAAGACTTACATCTTTCTGTATTCACAGAAAAAGATTTTTGTATTCTTTAATGTTGATATTATAAATAAACAATATTTTATTATCAGCATCTCTTAACACAACCTGTCAGCCCCGAATTCCTGCTAACTGCTTAGGTCAGAAGAGGGCAACAGTATGTATTTATGTAGAGTGAATAATGCATGAATCTCTTTCTCCCCAAGTGTGTTATTGTGTTCTTTAGAATGTCATTGATTAATCTGTATGGCTCAAACAGTGGGAGCAGGTCAAAAAGATTAAAGACAATTTAGAATTGATTAGCACCTGAGAAGCTGAATGAAAAGATACGTTTTCCCCCAATGACTGGAACTATTGAGTTAGTTAATAAACCCAAGAATCTTTCTTGGGTTAAAATTCTGTTGCTCCTCACAATTACTGACATTTTGGGTTTTTATAATTTAATGTTGGCATATATCAGCAATGTTGCCTAGTGCCTTAGGACCCTTAGCTTTTGTAGTGCTGTCTTTCTGTTTCTGTAGCCTGGCTTTTGCTTACAGCTCCGTAAACTTTTAACTAAGTTGCTGAACACTTCCTAGGGGAGGACACTTGCTTGGGAACTTCCATTACTTCTCTTTGCAGTTGGCCACTTTCCCTTTCTCTCTCCCCACCTCCTTTTGTTTTCATTTTCCCCCCAAAGTAATATTTATTCTTAAGTTTACTATATGACTTTGATACAGACCTTGCTGATCTTTGGCATGTGAACCTGTCAGAAAAAACCCTAAACATTAACTTTAGAAAAAGAAACAAAAATAGTCTTTCATGTACCCATTATAAAGCATTTAATTGAAGAAGTATTTTAATGAGAAGCATAGAAGTAAACCTATATGTTTTTACAGTGTCTTAATGTCTTTTAATCCATTCCAGCACAAGATCGAGCCAGATATGCTTCTTGTGCAGTATTAATATTTGGTATAAAGTTTGAACATGAGTCCCTAAGATCTCTAACCAGTGGCAAGTGTTTTCCACAGCTAGTTCTAGATTCCTAGAATGACTTCGCAAAATAATTGTCAGTGTCATTTTCTTCCAAATATTATCTACCCTTGGGAAGTACATTGTTGAGGACTGACCTGAGGATCTTCGAGACAATATTAGTAAGGCAACCCTTTGTGTTAGGTTTGTCTGCCATCTCACTCAGGAGTGGATCCCATCACAACTTGTTGCATTTTTTTCAAAATAACTTGTATGAATATCCATCCTATATCTGACATAAATTGCACAATCTCTGGAAGTTTTTGCATCATATAATAAACACGATGATGTACATCAAACACAGTATAACTAGACAGTCAGAAGAGGTGATTTTCCCACTGTATCCAGCATTGACGCAACCTCATCTTGAATGCTGTGTGTAATCTTGGGCCCCACTATTTAAGAAGACTGTGAAGGTCCTTGAATGAGTCTAGAGGACGGCAACAAAGCTGGTGAAAGGGCTAGCAAGAATGCCCTATGAGGAATGGCTAAGGACTTTGGCCTTGTCTAGTTTGGAGAAAAGGAGTCTGAGGGGTGACGTCATTGCTCTTTACAGCTTCCCAAGGAGGAGAAATGGAGAGGAAGGTGCTGAGCTCTTCTCCCTGATCTCCAGTGATAGGACTTGTGGGAATGATTCAAAGCTGTGCCAGGGCAGGTTTAAACTGGACATTAAGAAGCATTTCTTTAGTGAGAGAGTAGTCAAACCCTGGACCTGGCATCCTAGAGAGGTGATTGATGCCCCGATCACGTCAGTGTTTAAGAGGCATTTGAACAATGCCCTTAATACCATGCTTAGACTTTTGGTCAGCCCTGAACTGGTCAGGCAAGAGGACTAGATGATTATTGTAGGTCCCTTCCAACAGAATCTATTCTATTCTATTCTATTCTATTCTATTCTATTCTATTCTATTCTATTCTATTCTATTCTATTCTATTCTATTTTCTATTTCTATTCTATTCCATTCGATTCTATTCTACATGTCTCTATCAATAGTAGTTCTGTGTTTTATTTGTCCTTCACATATTTCCACTGGCTTTCTTTTAAGTTCTAAACACATACTTTCATAAGCCTGCCATATATCACAGATGAGGATGTGTTTGTAATATCATTATGATACCTATTTCTGTTACTTCACTTGGCTTATAAAGTTCTACTGGGATTTCTTTTAACATTTTAAGCTACTGATTAGTTTCAAGATGCACTTTATCTTTTGAAAAGCAGGGAGAAATATATCTTCCTAGAGAAATATTTCATTCTTTCTGCTTCCACTACAAATGTTGAATTTCTTTCAATATGGCCTGAAGCCCAGCATAGGCAATATTCTGTAATGTCCCAGTGACAGGATTAAGGTCCAGTATTTTGTGATCCATCAATGTAGAAATGGGAGCTGTATACCATTGGCAGGGCAGATCATTGGCAAGGAAATGGAATGTGTGCAGTTCTTTATCAGTCATGTCACTGCTGAAATATTAGACCTTGCACTTGTTGTAATATGTGTGAAAAAGCAATTTATATTTAATTATTATGTTTCTACATGTGTTAGTGATCGTTTCACTCTTCTTTAGGTGTCTGCACAGTTATACTTCTGATATTAGAGTATTTATTTTATTGCTGGAGAAAGATAAAAGTGACACTAATAATATTTCTTAAATATAAAAAGTATTTGCATAGTCTGTTTTGGTAAAGTCTAGGAAGTATGGAGAATGTGCGACACATGGTAGATTACGGTGTCATCTATTTCACATGTACAAATTTAAGACTAAAATTGCTAGATCATCTGGTTGCTCATAACAGGTCATTGCATTTCACATTGTTTTTCTAAGGCACTTCTTTTGAAAATCGATCAAATCTGTAATTGAAGCGTTTTGTCAGTAATGGAAAAAGTCGATGTTTACATGTTCTCATCACTGAAATTTTGTGCCTGAGCTTTCACATGAATTTCTGTGGATTCAGCTTCAAGCCACTGATTCCTGCTTTGCTCCCTCGAGTTAAATAGCCTTAGCACCTAGTGTTTTCTCCCTGCAAATGCACTTGTATTCTGTAATCTTATAGCTTCATCTTTTTGATAAAACTGGATGGATCTATTTTGCCCCTCACTGAAAGGCATTTTCTATAACCCTCAAATTATTGTGTATTCTTTTCTATACTGCTGAATTTTCAACAACTTTTTCAAGACATAGCTCCTAACCCTTGATGCAATCTCCTTCGATTACCTTTACCAATACTGCGTACAACAGTGATAGCAATGCACCACGAGTTTACATTTAATTTCCAGTTTGCTGTGATTCAGAAATGATTTTTAGTTACTGCTTTTCAGGATAAAGTCTGTCGTGCTTGTAGGTTTTACCTCTATTCTTAGTTTCTACAAATATAACTTTGCATTTTGCATTACTAAGTTATATGATGTTTAAATAGAAGACAAACTTAGTGAGTGAGACAGATTGTTCTGCATGATTCCTTTTCCTCATCACTTTTTTTATCATGCTGCTAAGTATATAGTCATATGTAATAATTTTTAACCACATCACTAATGAAAATGTTTAATAGAATCAGGCCTTGTACCAATTCCTTTGGGACTGCCTGAAAAACACTCCTAGTCAACGGAAAACTTTTTAGTGACAACAGTTCTTGAAGGTATTTCGGCAAGGTAGCATCTTATACCAGATCTTAATCAGATTACCTGTGGCTCCAAGTTCTCAGCATTCCTTGTCTGTCAGTCTTTTAGCTCAATCACAGGCCCCATTTCTGAGACTCTCTTGAATTTGCAGGATGAATATGACTTTGCTTGCTTAATAAGTGCATACATTTTTAAAAGGTATTCCAAGCTCATTTACGTATGCAGTCTTTGAATATTAAAAGTTTCCGAATAACAATGATTTCTGGAATTTTTTCAACCTGGATGGCTTTACTCGGTGATAAAAACTGTAATACAGACCAGAGAGGGCAGTGCCCATCCTTTTGGTGACTCCAAGGTCAGCCTAAGATTCTGTGTACATACTATCCATGGTAGCTTCTAACCTGTTTACTGTAGGCTTTATTGATATTGTATGTATAATGCTCGTGCATCACAGTATAATGCAGTGCACATCAAAGGCTTTCCCAGTCTATGTACTAAGTGTATATAATTCCATTCCTTACTCTTACGAAAGAATGAAATCACTTTTGTTTGATGTCTGTTTCAAACCTTCTGGCATTAACTATATTCCTATTTTAAGTTTTTTGAGAAATCCTTTTTTAGCATTTCTGGATTTCTCCACAATTTTGTTTGGTTTTGATGACAACCTAGTTATTCAGGTGTCTAAAACATGTATTCCTTTAAAGATATTTACCTGAGATATCACATGACTATTTTTTCTGAAATTTCCCTACTGTCCTGGTGTTTCTTATATGAACATAAATCATACTAGGTTTGCCAGCCAGTTTAAGACTCCTGACTATGAGCCATGCCAATGTAAAGCTCTTTATCACTCTTAGATGATTTGGAAAATAGTGGGAATTCAATACTTTCTATCTGATCTTCATCTGAACATTTGGTACACCACCGTTTGGGAAGATATTAGTTAAAATGAAGAATAGCAAAAATGGATAGAAATACAGGAGAGCTGGCTAAAGACGATATGACAACATATTGGTTGAAAGAAGAATTGTGATGGGAAGAGATTGCCTGTGGAGTTCCTCAAGGACTGGTTTTGAAGCTTGATCTCATGTAGTCGTTATTAATTAATGATCTTGGCAGAAATAGTAGAATGTGGTAATGGAATTTGCTGATGACAAAATTTGGGAAGTATTATCAGTACAAAGAAGAAATTGGATGACCTCAAGGACTGCAGTAATAGAATAGGATTACATTTAATAATGAAAAGTGCCAGATCATACATTTAGGGACTAATAACAAGAATTTCTTCCAGAAAATGGGGGCTACTCAGTTGGAAATGACAACAAAGGAAAATAATCTGGGTCAGCCAGGGTGTGATAATAGGATGAGTCTGTGAAAAGAGCAGGTAACCCAAGAATGTATCTGGTAAAGTATTTCTGGTAGAGAAAGGTATTAGTACCATTGTCCAGTACACTGGTGAGACTGTCCTTTAGAATCCTTTTAAACAGCTCTATCTGTATTCAATTTTTCCTAAGCTTTGTAAAATTAGCCTTTCTGAAGTGCTGAATAGAATATACCAGTTTAGTCTATCTTGTGTTTGCTTGTTGCTAAGCAACCTGTTGTTCACAGTTTAAGAATTAATCTATCTGTATCCATCATAAGGTGGTACTTTGGTCTCTCTGGAACCTATGTACACTTTTATATGCAGTTGAGCTGCATGAAATTCAGCTGGTTATTTATATTTGGGTAGGTTCTAGCCTGCAAAATCTTTATCCTTGTACCGTCGTGACTGATAGTTACTAACCATATCCCTAGAAAAGTATAGAGGGCTGTATTTAAAGGTAATTAACTCTGGTGCTTCTTTGGCTTAAATGGGAATAGGAAGAGGACAAGTTTTAGTGCTTTTAAAAATCCCAAAGCATATTAGGCTCTCAAATGAAGTCCACTGAAATCTCTAAATGGCCATATATTGTAAGTAAACATTTTACAAGAGCTTATCAACATTTAAAATTTTCAGGAACCGATCAAAGCTTGATAGACAATAGAAGGCTGCAAGAAGAATAACAGTTTGACATATGGTCTATATAGACCTTGTCCCCAGCTAGAGGAAGCTTGAGGAAGCAAACTATCTATCATCTGAGTTTTGGCCCTCTGTGTTCTGGCACTGTGAACTATCATTTTTTCCAGTGGTTTTGGGGAAGACAGCTTGGGTAGCCCCTCCCAAACTAAGAACTCCTGTTCTAACTATTGGAGCCTATAAACACTGAAACGTTTGGCTTAGGCTGTTTCTTTGAGTTTCTCTAGGCTCACAAATTCACACCAAGAGGTGCAGAAGCCCTGAGTCCCTGCTTAGCCTGTATTCTTCAGGCTCCCGAGCTGTGTGCTGTGAATTTGCACTCCCTCACTTCAGGAATCCAATGGCAATAAAAATTAATTGTCATGATCTCTGACCCCAGTAATCTATACATGGTGGGGGCTTCTTAAAATCGACTCCTGGAAGCCTGAGGATCTTCAGTTTTCATACACTTATTGCTAATCTCTTAAATCATTAAAATTGTGACTCAAAGCCCAAGTGGCATTCTAGGGTAGCTAGAAAAAGGTCCGATATCAGAATCAGGTTTTTTTCTGCGAAAAAGCCTGCCTGTGTTTGTGCCGTGTGTTTCTGAAACCAAGATGCTTATATAAAATGTTCTTATTTCAGTGAATCAGCATTTTTTGACAAAACCCTTGTGTCGGATTCAGAATTTTTCACATGAAACTTCTGGAGGACTGGCCTTTCAGTTTAATAGGAGGGAGATGTCAGACTTCCTGACATCATCATATTTCAAAGGAAGGTTGCCAAGCAGTTTTGAACTGTTATTACATATCCAATAAAGAGTGATGAGACACTGATGAAATGTTGCAACGCGACATGGGCATTTTGCTTTATGTGATAAAACTCTACAGGTAGCAAACACAACCGTATTCACGTTGTTCCGGAGGGAGGAAAAAACCCCTCCTACTTGCCTTTACAGCTGAGCTGGCAGGTAGCTTTATCACTTGCTCACAGCTGTATATTATTTTTTTTAGCCATGGGATTTACTCCATCATTGGACTAGAATACGTATTGTTTTTGTGTATGTAATTGTGCATGGGTGGATGGATAGAGTAGTATATCTTTAGAAGGAACAAAATAAAGTACTAGTGAGTGCTGCATGGGCCGACTCCTGACACCCATTCTAAGGCTTCACAAGTCCATTTGAAGTTTTTAATTTTCTGCTTTCAAAAATAATGTTTCAGGTGCAGTACTTTCAATGCTTATCACAGAGTTTCTGGCTCTTCACTCCTAACATAAGCCAAAGAGAAATAGATATGCCAGATATATGCCTTTTTTGCTCTCTAACACATCTTTCCTTGTAAATTCATGAGGTACAGCAGAATGAAGGGCAAATGAAAGGAATAGGTAATGCAGTTTTTGTGTAAGTGTTCACAACAGATATTTGATGCATGATAGTGGAAGGGTCTTACAGGGAAAGAGGCAAGGAAAGAGAGACACTGATAATTCTGATTTTAAAATATCTTTGCAATATATACAAATCCACTGAGTTATTTTGGTTAGTAGCTACAAAAGATGTAAATCAGTGATGAGAAGTAATCCTAATAAGGAAGCAATACATTCAAAAGACGTTTAATAAGACTATTCACAAAATTCTTTGATATTGATAGGTCAGTTGAAGAATATACATTTCTAGTGAAACACCAGTTAAGCAACCAATGTATTAAGAGAGTATGCAGCTTGTATTCATCATGCATTCAGCTTACATTCACTGAGCAGCTTATAGAGAAAGCATAGCTTTGATTCATCCAAGAGGTTAACTCATCCACTGTTGTCCACGCAGTTCTTAGAAGATTTTTTTCAACTTCATTGCCTGGATAATTTTGTCAAAGTATGCAAATGTAAGTGCTCCAGCCATTCTGCCTCTCATTATCTGATAAGTGTAAAGGGCAAGCCATTGGAGATGACTTTCTGCGTGAGAAGAGAGTTCTGCTGTGCCTGCATCTACCTCCTCCTTCGCCTTGGATCATGGCACCTAAGGGAGCAGAGTGGATAGACATTGAAGGCATTCTCAAGAAAACCTAAAGAACTAAGTTTGGAAAAGATTCCATAGAGCATTTGTAAGGCAAAAATTGCATTTTCCAGTACCCTGAAGACGTACGATGCTAAGAAGCACTGCTACCTCAGCTTCACTCGGGTTTTGTACTAGGGAGAAAAGTGTATGCCAGAAATGCTCATTTGTTAGTGGAATTAAGCCAGTAGAGAGTGTGTTTCAATCTTTTTGCTGATTCCTTGGAAGCCATCTGAACCAATGTCAGCGAGTGTCATTACCAGCTCCAAAGGAAGACTCTTGACCAAAACAGCCATGTTGGTATCTTAACTTTCTGTGTGTCTCACCAGTCCCACAGAGTGGGAAGGCAGGAATTGGTTTGTTTTCATGCTATTTATTAGAACTAATCATGCTACTAGTGCTCAATTTCTTTTTCAGTTAGTGTTCCATCTTGTTTAAATTGTTTATTGAAAATTTGCAAATCATCCTGGCTGACCAGCAAAAGAAAAATGAGAAACACCTTTGGAAAAGTTTAAGACAACCCTCATTGTCATTTGCAACAGTATGCTGTGCAAATAGCTGCTGGCTAAGAAGGGAAAGCGAAATGTGCCAAGATAAGGTGACAAGGGAGACCAGCAGCAAGAAAGATCTGCTGTTTGCAGGCTTGGCTGGTTGATTTGACCAGAAAAATAATTACCTGTCTCCTAACCCTGAAGGAGACAGTATTGCAGCAACACATCACAAATACTGCTTTTGGAAATCAGTATCTCAACAGCAATAACATTTGACTATTAGAACTTCCATGATTTTGAAGTAGCCCTGCATTTTCCTTTTATCTGTGATACATTTCACCATAATTACTTTTGCACCTAATTAGTGAGCAGGCAAGTGGACTGATTATATTAAGTAATGTCCAAATCATAACTCTGTTAAAGTGATCATTACAATGATGTATAATATCACAAGTTTCAGGTTTATTGTTTTGCCCGATCACATATAAGAGGAGAACGTAACAACTGCACATGGTTTACTATGCTGAGCATGTGAATAAAATGTTAAACATGCCATAAATTTAGTGTGGATCTTTACATCTGTGTGGTGATTTTCCTGATTCAGGTTATGACCACTGCAGAGGATTATGGTTTCAATGTTTTGCTCTTCCACACTCCAGACAGCAACTATTTTATTGGTGCTGAGTTATTTACTAAAGTTAATGTCAGTTCCTCTTTGTGGACAGTCAGAAAATAATATTTATTCAGATAAGGAAAAGAAGACATTTGATACATAAGATAGAGGAATATTTGCTATCAGAGTATTGCGAGCCTGAAGAAGATCTCAGCAAAATTGAATATTAATTTTTATTAAGTGGTAATTAAAATGACTTCTTTTTGTATGCTTTCTGAGATAGTTCAACAGAGAATCTTGTTTTCCTGGAGTCGTTCAAGCTTAGAGTAAGCAAAGCTCTAAGGAGATGAAAACTCTCATTTTGACAGATGTTTTATCAAACAACATTCCTGATGAAACTTCCAGAAGACTTTTTCAGTCTAACACAGTGACTAAATTAAATTGTGTGTTTACATTCTTTTCTTAAATATTTCTGCCATCATGCAAACCCCAGATTTAGTTCCATTTAGCAAATTTGATGCCCATAGACAATAATACATTGAGGTTGGTGCCGTACCGTTATTTTTTCAACATTTTTGCTATACCATCACAAAGCTAAAGGTCTACCACAGCTGGACTATCTTGTAATGTTGTATTCCAAATAAAGTGTTGCTGTTCCCTGATGTTTTGAATGTATGAGAGATTTTCAAGATTATCATGACTTGAAAATTTGTTCAAGTTGCATATAGAACCTAGTCTGCATGCTTTCTTGATGTTCTGTTCCAATTTTATGAAATAAACTTCTTTCATCTTCATCTTGTTGTGTAAAAAGTATTATGAATTACCTAAGAGAGATGCTTTTATCTAAACCTTTTGGAAATGCTTGTACATACAAGCACACCTCTCCTATTATAGCTTGGATAAAGCAAAAAAATTGCACTTGACTATAAAGTGCATCTGTGCTTTGCATTCTGAGTGGAGTACAAAGCACAGTATATCTATGTGTTATAAAATCAAAAGTGGTGATGAAGTTGGGGTTGTAGGATCAGCAACGTTTTCTTCTCTCTAGTTTTGTGTTCTTGCACAGTTCTGAGCACAACAGTTTTCTGGTCCAAGTGTGGGGTCCCCAAATGCTACCGTAATAAATAAAAGAGAAAAACTATTATTGCCATGGGTCATTCCTTTCTAATGCTGCACTCAACTATTTTTTTAACTTTATGCTTTCTATAAAGAGTGCTTGATATTTAGAGTGTTCCATTTAGGAAAAAAACCCAAACCAACCACAGAATGAATCTATTCTATTATTTCTGTAGAAAATTTGTATAACATATGTAAACTAGGACTCATGGGAAGTAGGCATTGAGACACATCCTCCTTCTTGTTATGTATTATGATATTTCTGATATATGTTAATGTTAAAAAACTAAATTGCCCCAATAAACTCCATAATTTTTTAATTACATTATTTTCTTCAGTGCAAGCTGAGACAGGTAAGTATTGCACAGAATTGCTCTGCACATAATTTTTTTGTACATTTTTTCCCAATTTATACCAATGTTTTATGCAGATGTGGCACTGTTTTCAGGGAAGAATATATAGTATGAATCTCAGCAAGTGGGCTTATCAGTGAGTTCATAAATTTTTAAACACTGTAAACAAGGACTGTATTAAATTAGCTCTTTTAAGTTCCAAGTCATTCAATATGAATGTGGAGCAACCATTGTGATAAAATTCAGATTCTTGTGGTCTAGATCTATGTTAGATGAACAAAAGTATTCTTTTAAAAAAATACTCTCTGCCCTTTTGTTTCTCCTGCTTTGCTATCTTGAACTTTTTTCCCCCCTCATACTATGTAGGTTTGCCTGACTTATGTCAAATGATTGCTGTAAGAAGATTGCTGGTTGCTTTTAATGATTCATCTGTATTACCAGCTTAGTGGATGGCATTCTTGGTTTTGGATAGATACTGATCAAAAGACTCAGTGGGGTATTATGCCTATGAATGCCTCTATTCTTGATGTTCCTCAGAAAAAATATATTTTTTATCATATATTATCTTCCTATCAGCATATAGGAATGCTAGTCATAATCTGTGTGTCAGGTAGTATACAAACCCAGAATAAAAAGTAGTTCCTAAGCAGTTTGCAGTCTGTTGACAGGACAGGAGAAAGGATGCTTAAACTAGATGAGCACAAAGACACAGTGAGATACTGTTTAGCATGATTGATAGTGATTTTCGCTGTAAATAAAAGTTTCAACATGTGACTTGAAGGAGGAGAAAGAAAGTCTTTGCAAATAGTGAAAATTCTGCATGAATTCGGCATGGGACAAGGTGAAAATGGAATTGAGTAAGTAGATAGTGGAGGCTGACCTCATGAAACAAATGAAAGTGAAAGTTAATGTTTCCAAACTGATTGAGAATCATTAGGTCAGGAATGGGCTGGAGCTTGAAAAGGAAATGTATCCTATGCTTGAGGTGATAGAAAAATATGAGAGGAAGGAAGGTTAGCCAGTTATCAGTGTCACACTGGTAGTGTTCAGGACATAATTGGTCTGACTTTTACTTTTGGTTGTAGTCAATACTATAAAGTAGTGTAGCGTAAGACAATATGCAGTTTCAACTGTATTGTCAATGGACTGTATGTCTGAAGAGTTTGCAAACACTACAGAAACCACTTAAAGCAAAGAAGTTGCTCCCAGAAACAGACTGCAGGCAATATTTCTGGAAAAAAAATAAATCTGTCCCATGCAACTACTTAAAATACGTGCCTATATTTATCTGAAAACATTTCTGTGGGATTTGGTTCTGTCATCTGGAGAAAAATGTATGAAAGTTTGGACTAGAGCTACACTAACTTTTTGGTGCAACTGCCATTGTGCTAAATATAAAAGTGAACATTAATTTCGTGTATACAGATCTAAAAAAAAAAAATAAAAAATCACAATGCCAGTTACTGTTGCATATCTGTGGCTTGTTACTGGAAAAATATTTTAAAACAGAAGATGTCATTTGGGTTTATTGTGTTACATTGACATTACAAATGGAAACAACATGTAACGTATTGTAACTATAGTACTATAAGACATGTTAACCATGGAAGTTTGAGGAGATGATATTAGGAGGCATATTCCTGAACACGTTCAACAAAAACCATCACCAGTATCCGCAGTGAGACAATACAGGGACCATGGATGTTTTCAGGTCTAGGCTTGAGTTGTACTGGCAAGGTCATCAGCTGTTGTATCTGAGTGCTCAGGAGAGTGCTAAAGCAGTGGTCTGCTGCTTGTGCCTACTCTCTCTACTTTCTCCTGTTCCCTTCATGTTAGTTTTTGATAAACCAGGTTTTGTCTTATGGTCAGAATTCTTGGCAGTTTTTCGATAAAGGCTGCTGCTGCAGTCCATGAAACTGAACATCATCATGATTCGTAGAGATCAACTAGACATCATTATTGGTACTTTTGTTTTCTCAGCACTGAGGATTTCCTGGAACTTCACAGACTGAAGCAAATGTGCTTCCTGAAGAAAGGAATATATATATTTATGTAGTTTGAACAGTAGTCTGAGAGATCTACTCTGAAAGCAACTAATACATAAATTTTTATTTCTGAAAATTTGAATGTTTAAAAAATAAACTCCTGATTATCCATGATACTTTGAAGTTCACCTGATGCACTCTCTTCCTTTCCATGATCTTCTGAGTCCTTTGCATGTTTTTTATTTCCTGCCTCAAACATTTGTAAATCCTGTTTTTAACCTGTCCCACAGTCCTTGGGGAGGAAGGAATGAGAACTTTAGTTACTTAAGGAAGATCAGAGACAGGCAGGAGGAAGATCAGAGACAGAGACTAGGTTGAAGGGACAAGTTCATGGGAGAGGTGGAGTGAATGGATAGGTGGTTGGAGACAGTTGTGGCAAGAAAACGTAGATCCATATTGTGTCAGTGGAAGAAAGCTTTTATTTATTGAAACTGAGTGTTCAGTGAATGATGAATGACTTACACTGAATAAATACAGAGAATGAATGCAAGCAGGATAAGCAAGAGCTTCATATGCAAATTCATTTAAGGATCCATATCTAAGAATATACTGAGGTTCATTGCATTAATGTATGCAATATGCAAACACTTAAATGTTTTCCTCAAAATTTGGACTGTATACTGCTACACTCTGATGTTGTCTGAAATGGTTAATTTATATTTATTAAGTGCTTTTGGATAGGAAGCATTGTGTGATATAACTGTCCATTGGCCATCTCTTCTCATACTTTCGTCAGGCCTCGGGAAGTCAGGTGTGGGAGAAAAGCAATCCACAGTCATCCTTATTTTAAAAATACATCACCGTTTTTTCTGCATGATAATATTAGATAAGATTCTGCAGCAGAGAATGAATTCTGGATTATTTATTATTGAGAGGGCAGAGTTTGTGTATTCATTACATCCATTGTACATGTCAATGTTTTTGAAGATAATTCTTAATATTCCAGAGTTGCCAAAGACCATGTGATCAGATCAATTTGTGTGGGACTAGAACAGTGTTTTCTTCCTTCAGCAATTCATAAACACAATCTAATATGTAGGTTATGACTGGTCAGCCAAAATCTGTCTTGCTTTTTTCTGATTGACTCTCAAGCATATAACCAGTTTCCACTTCTACTTCCACTAAAGATAATTATTGGTTTGGTACCAGATTAAAATACATGGATTTCATGGGTTCAGAAATGTCTTTCTAGGGGCCTTTGTATAGATGAAGCTTTGGTTACCCAAATATTCAGAAAAGGTAGTTTTAAATGCAATGTGAACTTATGTGAAGCAGAATTTAATTTCTAGATAGCACCGTTTTTCTGTATTTTGAGCTAAAACTCTACAATTTTACAAACATAAGAGGGAGGCAGAGTACTCAGTATCTGCCTGGAATCAGTTTTTCTGTTGGGAGCAAGAACCCTGTATGAAGAATATAGCTCTGGAGTGAGTTTCCTTTTAGCTGGTGTAGTAGAATGACTCTATAGCAAAATGAACTTGCTGATGCACTGGAATGACAGGATATATTAAAGATTTTGCATCAGTAATGTAAAATTCATTGTATCAATTGACTACCAAAGGTAATGTTATTACTGCCATGATTAAATTATACCTTTGCATCATACCTGGGATTTCACAACAATGTATTGAAAAGGTAGCTGTAGTTATGGTCTCATCAGTAGTTTTTCATAGTCATGTACTACATGAATTAAAATTTACTGACTAAAAGTAGCATTGTTTTTTTTTTCCAATATGAATAAATGAACTCTGAAAGAGCGGTGAGGCATTGGAGGTGGTCACCATCCCTGGAGGTGTTAAAAAGACATGTAGATGTGGCACTTCAGGACATGGTTTAGTGGTCATGATAGTGTTGGGTGGACAGTTGGACTTGATGATCTTGGAAGTATTTTCCAGCCTTAATTATTCTGTTATTCTATGATTCTCTAAATAAATAAACAAACATATATTTGGTATATATGTTGAGAAATTTTTTACTGATAAGAGTGCACAATCAAAACAACTTGGAGACCACTGTTCTAGCATGTGTGTGATAGAATTTCTTTCTCTTCCTAATAGCTATTTAATTGCAGATATAAAGAAAGTGCCACCCACAGAAAAAAAGTATCTTGTGAAAGAGTACATACAATTGCAAGTGCTTCTATGCCCACATTTCTTTCTATATTTCTAGCATGTCCATAGTAGATACCAGAAACTTTTCACAGGAAGTGTCATTCATGCTGATCTCGCAAAAACCTTTGATAAATGGTCTTTCCCAAATAATAAAAGTTTCACTGAAAAATTCAAACTAGCTCTTTGGCCTGAAGTTCTCTGATTTATTTTATTTTAAAGTATTTGTTTACTTACAAGTTATTACAATTCATTGCATTACATAAAAATGATGGGCACTGCACTGCTGAATATAAATAATATCTGTGAGGCAGAGGAGTACATTTATCATTCTCATGTACATGTGAGCTTACTCTTACACTTTTAAAGTTCTGTGGAAGAATATGACTGAATGACTTGTAAAATTAATGGTAGTTGTTGTGTAAACTATAGTTTAAAGGATTATGTACATACACATACCTATAGAGGCTTTGTGTTCTCTATTCACTTTTTCTCTTGAATGTCCAACAAATAAAAAATTTAGGCATTGAATGGTTGATGCTCCATTTTACATAATATTAATAAATTCTGAAAATACAGAAGCGACAGTAAATGTCAGCAACTCTGCTTGTCCTATGGCATGATGAATAATATATGAATCATTTTTTACAAGAGCGATATACATACATACAGGAATCTTTGTCTCATGTTTAGAAATACTTCGTGCTGAGTAGCCTTTGATGTTACTTGTATGCCATGTTGATGGAATAGACTTTTCCCAGTATAATCAAAATTGGCTTTGAATATGGGCAAATCTTGTATGAGCAGAAAAGAAGGTAATGGACTTTAAGTCATTTAAAGAGGAAGTAAATTTACACCATTAGGGATTCTCATTCTGACTTCATGGACAATATGAATATAATGTTTTAGTGCAGATCAGGAATGAACTTTTGAAGTGAATCTCCTGGTGTGACCCAGTTGTTTTCTTCAGTTTACTCTGTGGGGTGGCCTTAGTACATATGAATGGAAGTTTACATGAAACAAAAGCTGGAAGATGAGGTCCAGCTGCAAATGAGCATTTAGGCAATGGGCAGGTCCAATCTGCCATAGATACCCAGTCATAAAAAAGCCATAGATATCCAGTCCCTACCACTAACTGTATCACTCTGCGGATCTTCTATTTGTCTTAAAGACTTGCTGATGTGGACATAGTTTTTGTATCTCCTGTGGAAGGGAGTTGGTCTCCAGTGCCATTGTGTCAATATAGCTATGATGGTACAGAGTCTGCAAAACAGAGCAGCCTTCAGCCAGGAAAAAACAGTATCCTAAAACATGATCTGGAGGCATGGCTGAAGCTGCATATCATAAATTATGGGTCAATCAGCAAGGTATGTAACAGACAGTAGTATCATCAGCCATATGAGAACTGATCTGCTTGCTCTTTTCTCAGTGAAACAATAGTTAAAGACCTCTTGGAAAGCTCAGGTCATATTTATAGTGAATCCAGGGGAGCTGATGGACACTTCATGCTTAAATGAACACAGATTTTTTTTTTTTTTTTCTCACTGCTTGGTGGCCAGGTAATGGCAGATCTAGTCAATTCTGAAAGCAGTCTAATTTATGATAAGATTGATCCTGTTGAAGTAGTCCAATAAATAAGACATTTATCAGGATGTTTTATAGGATTCAAATTAATTATATTTTCTCCTCCCTGTACTGTAAGGAACATTAGCTTTCTGGATGGGTCATTTTGAAAATGCTCTTTGTGATAGCACTAGGACAACATATATTGCCTTCAGTGACTTTGAATGCTTTGTGTGCTCAATTTTTTTTTTTTTAAAAAGCACATTTCTTATCCTGATACCTGATTTATATCATTCCAGATAGAAGCAGGACCTGTGTGTCGTACATACTATTAAATACTAGGAGCCGTTCCTTTAAGCAGGCCAATTTTACAGTTGCATATAGACTGAACATCTACTTATAGCAACACAAGATCTGACAATAGCAAGCCTTTTCTCTTTCTGTCATTTAGACCTTTGGAGGAAGAGATCACTACTAAATATATTGCATAAAGTGTGTGTATTATATTTGAGGAGATGGAAATAACAAAGACCAACATGGATTTTGTCTTTCAACTTTTCCTGTTGCCTAATTTTTCACAGGTCATTAAATTTTATACGCTTCCAGGGGCTGAGGAAAACTTGTAAAAGCCTATAAAATCTGGCTTGATTTTTGTAGATAAAAATTAGCTTTTTTTCTTTTTTGATTATTTGGAAGGAGTATTTCAGCAAACAGCTAATTTTCTGTTCTTTATTATCAACTTTTATTGCTAGCACATCAAAGTGATTTCTTGTTACTGGGTAATGGCTGTTATCTCCAGGGCACACATGATCTCTGCTTTAACCTAAAGGTACAGAACCTTCGGCTATGGTCCAGTAGTTCACTTCAAAGTACAGGTAACTGCATATAAAAATGTGCATAACTAACCAGTGTTTTAGTCAAATGTGATAGTTAACCACACACATAAGTATGTAAATGCACTGTGGGTACAAGGAAAATAACCAGTCTGCAGATCCTTCATTCTTCCCTTAGTTAGGTGGTCCAGAGTAGATCTAATATTCTTTCTCCCATGAACTAGGAGACAAGGAAGGAGAACAACTTGAGGCACAGTGTGTATGCTCTTCTGCACCCTCAGTCAAGTGCTTAGGGCTTAAGTGTCTGTGCTGTGCATCTCTGAATAGTTATTAATAGTGAAAATGATACCATGGTAAGCTCCACAAAATCTGATTTTATGTTTTACTTTAGATCTTTTCTCTCACCCTGTCTTATATCAAAAGAATGCCTATTTTAGCAGCCACTTTTAACTTCAACTTTTAGACTTTTGGAGTGAAATAGAGTGTTACCCTAGGTATAAAACTCATCATAACTTCTATTTGAAACTTCTTGCATATTTTCTTTTTTGGTCTATTTTTTCCCCATAGTATAAATAGAGCTGTTAATAATGCTTCACACCACTGTCACTTACTAAAGAGGGGTAGTAGTTTTTCATTATAAGACTACCTTCCATGTCTTATCCTAAGAAATCCTTAGAAATTGTCCTTTCTACTTCAAAATTTTCAAAGCAAAATCTGTGACCAGAGGTTAGTTTTTGACCAAATTTGATAACATTTAAGTCAGTCTTCTAATTTAGTTTTTAATAAAAGATGAAAGCAAAAGGTGACATAATGATGGATGCCTGTACTACAGTGTGTCAGGGCTTTTCAGTTGCCTGTCTTTCTGCCAGCAATTGGACACGCTGTAATCGTAAGTGCCAAGGAGCTAAAACAAAATGACATTTCTATTTCCTAGTGCTGGCAAAACTGAAGTTTAGATGATCAGAAAACACTGATGACTGCTGTCTCCCTTAACACCTGACTTATTCCAGTAACTAGCTTCTGATAAATTTTAAGAGGTTTGAAAATGAAGCAAAATTAAGCCCCAAAAACTTAGACAAATGAAAAACAATCCTGCTTTCCTACTGCAGGCTATAGAAAGAAAGTGTGTGGGATAATGGCCTAGTTTGCTGTGAGAGAGAATCTAGCTAATTTAGTGCACTTCAGGAGAAAGGTTCAGATGTTTATGACCTTGAGATTCTTGTGCTATCTCTGGGCCTGGAGATCTGCTAAGCTGGAAGCCAAACAGCTGAAGGAGGGAATCTTGTGAAGAGAAGACAGCCCTTTTTTGGCTAAACCAACAGGAGCAAACAACACATAAATCTTGAAGACTAAAGTGTCCAAGCAGAGACCTTTGCCTAATTAACAGCAAAATTAATATTAAAGTTTACGCTCCTGAGTATTGTAATGAGCCTAACAGGGTACACACTAAACACACATGACTTATATTACTCAACTCTCCACCCAAATCATGCTAAGTGTCACCTAGAAGACAGAGACAGACAGAATTTGAATATAAAAGTCACAGAGGAAATACAGCTCTCGGGGGACTGAAAAGTCCAGCAGAGACAGTCAAGGGGCTGTGCTCCTCTTCCTTCACCCAAGACAGAGATACATTCTTGGCAAGAATTGTGCCTTCACTAAATGGTATACCTTTTATTTCTATTGTCTACTAGCGCTGTGACTCAGGCCTATGCCTCCAACTGTGTCAGATGTTACCCAGGAATTATTAACTTGAGCTCAATTATCCTTTTATGGTTAGTGTATTTATCAATGGTGATTCCAAACCTCTCTATTGCTTTAATAAATCAGACCTATCTGTTTAATTTTTACACTGTCTCAGCATAAGTCCTTAACTGGGCTCTGAAACAGGTGACTAATGTTTCAGCAGGAGCCCTGTCACTGGGCTGTGAGATAGACACAAGTGTGTTGGTTACAAGCCCCTCAGCCAGGGCTCTGAGACAGGACTCTCAGACATTCCTTAGACTTTGAAAAACTGCTCACAGAAGCCCTTGGGATCTGGCTGGCAAATGCCTAACTCATACCCTTAACAGTGTGTTACTGTTGTGTGCCAGAAAACACAAACTTGAACACCGGAAGTTCCATCTAAACATGAGGAGGAACTTCTTTACTTTGAGGGTAACAGAGCACTGGAACAGGCTGCCCAGAAAGGTGGTGGGATCTTATCTCTGGAGACATTCTAAACTCACCAGTTGCTATGCCACCTTCTCTACATCAACCTGCCTTGGTAGGGGTGTTAGACTAGATGATCTCCAGAGGTCCCTTTCAGCCCATATCATTCTGTGATTCTGTGATTTCTTACGATCCCAGAAAGAAAGGCACTCAGAGTCTGTAAAATATCACTTAAAATACCATTTTTTTTTTGGTGTTAACACTATAAAGGAAAGGAGGATAGTATAGATAATCTTATGCCCCTTCAGATGCAAGGAACCTCTAGTTGCATGGCATCAAACAGGTCTCCAACCAGGGCACAACATACTGTGCAGATCCTGTCCTTGGAAAGGTTACTCCTTTTTGGTCATTTGACATCTTATAGGTCTTTCTTAAAAGAAAAAAAAAAAAAAAAGTTATTAATAATTTTTTCTCTCAGAAAAAAAAATATGTTTACATCAGAATGTCTTGCTGCACTTTTTAAAGGCAAGGTCATGCAGGTGGTGTAATTGCTGGTACTGAGTGGGACTTGCCCACAGGTTCTTCTGTTACAATGAGGTTATCCTTTGGCCAGGGCGTATGCACAGACCTGAAGACCAGGGTCTACATGCACAGGCCTGTGCCCACACAGATTAAGTATTGTTTGTATCACGAATTCCTTGAGGTACGGTGGTCTTCTAGGCAGGAACACTACAGGGATGCACTTGTACCCTTAGCCACAAGAGGCTCCAAGAAACTGGTTAGTAGCTCTTCGTGGTGCATTTTGTGACTAGAACATACGAATAAATCTTAAAATTACCTCTTCTGTTGTCTTGTTATCAGCTTTTTGTTTTTTTTTTCATACTAATTTCTTTAAAAGCTTTCAGGTATATTCTGCCCTAATTTTCTCCATAATCCATTTTGTGTTCCTTTTTTACCATTCAGCACTGCACATCTGCCATGCCTTCTTGATATGTGCTTGCAGTACCATGCAAGCACCAATGGTTTTGAAACCTTTTTATGCTTGCAGAGGAAGTGTGTTCTTCATGGTCTGATTATAGCTACACAAGTTTCTGGGTAGCTTTAATTTGTCTCTTGTTTGTATCTTCTAGGTTTGGAAGACAGTGGGTGCTGTCATTTCAGATGGGATAGAGTTAATTTTCTTCCTAGTAACTGATACCGTGTTGTGTTTTGGATTTAGGATGCTAATAATATTGATAACATACTGGTGTTTTAATTACTGCTGAGCAGTGCTTACACTAAGCCAAGGACTTTTCAGCTTCTCCTGCTGCCTTGCCGGTGAGGAGGCTGAGGTGCACAAGAAACTGGGATGTGACACAACCAGGACAGCTGACCCAAACTGGCCAAATGGATATTCTATACCATATGATGTCATATCAAACAATAAAACTGTGGGGAATTGGCCAGGGGATGGTGAGCAATTGCATTGTGCATCACTTCTTATGTATATTCTTTTATCATTAATGTTATTTTCCATTCTATTTCTGTCCTATTAAACTGTTTTTATCTCAATCTGTGAATTTTACCTTTTTTCCAATTCTCTCCCTCGTCCCACTGAGAGGGGAGGCAGTGAGCGAACAGCCGAACAGCTCTGTGGTGTTTAGCTACCTGCTGGGTTAAACCACAATGGCTCTTCTATTTTGAGTGAGTGATACCATGATGATTTACAGACCATTTTTGTTTGATATTTTTATGCTTTATATTTACATTGAGATTGATTTCAGTCTTCTACAGATGTCTCCTGGGAAGACTAAATTTGAATTCTAGTACAAATGAACTAAATAAAGCAGAATGAGAAGCGGCTACCTAAAACCTACCTAGAGTTTTGTTTTGTGTCTCAGAGTGTGCTTTCCTAGCACATCCAAGTGAAGGGAAAATTCTATTTATGAGTGCTCAACAGTGGTAATTTGTGGAGGACAAGAAGACCCAACTGCAAGAAGGAGTTAAACTGGCTGGAAGCAGGAATGCCTGAGACAGGACTCCTTGTAGGGGAGTGAAATTTTCCTTGATGATAAGAAACAGCCTCCGCATTGTGATGTAGCCATCCTTGAATGGGAACACTCAGGGGCCAAGGCTCAGTGACCAGCTTTGGGCAGCAGAGCTGAGCTGAGGGAAGGACGACTTGTGGGCTGAGTTGCCCTATGCAACTGTTCTTGTGATTGGTGCTGGTGCAAGTGTATATAAGGAATGTGCTTGTGATGCATCTTTGCAAACTCAATGCAGAACCATATATTCTGGTAGTACACTGCCAATGCATTGATCATTACATTTTTTCTTTTATATTTAAGCACAAATGTGTTTAATTTGCCTCAATGGCTACCATCAAAATTCACCAACGCAAGCGGTTTCCACAGTGTTTCAGATACCTCAGATTACTACTCAGGTATGGTATAGGTTCTTGCCATTGGACTACTTCTTTTTATGACATATAGCAGTTTGAAGCCAAATGCAACTGTGTCTAGACAAACAGAACACAAATTTTGATGACCAGGATGAGGTCATCTGTGATGTAACAGCATGAGAATTACACTAGACCTTAACAGTGTATGTCTTCCTACCCCTCAAAAAGAAACAATAATTTTGTCAGTTTTTATGTGATACTCAAAAGTGAAAGACAGCAATGTGTTATGGCTCAGAGCTGCTCGGGGAAGTGGTGGAGTCACCATCATGGGAGGTATTTAAAAGATGTGTAGATGTGGTGTTGAAGGACATGGTTTAGTGGTGACCTAGCATTGCTGGGCTAATGGTTGGACTTGATGTCTCTTCCTATAATTCTATGATTTAAAATTTGAAACTGTTTCCTTATATTCCAGTTGTTCTTGACTCCGTATAGAACATGTAGTTACGTCCATAGCAAGAATGAATAGAAAAGATAAAATATTAGAATTATAGAATCCTTTTGGTTGGAAAAGACCCTCGAGAGCATTGAGTTCAACCATTTATCTAACACTGCCAATCTCATCATTAAACCGTATCCCTATATTTCTTTTAAATACCTTCAGGGATGGTGACTCCACTACTTCCCTGGGCAGCCTGTTCTAGTGCTTAACAACCCTTTCAGTGAAGAAGTTTTTCCTAATGTCCAACCTAAACCTCCCCTGTCACAACTTGAGGCCATTTCCTTTTGTCTTATCCTCTTCTTCTACAGAAGTCAACAAAGAATTTTGCAGTGACTTACATAGGGAGAGCACGCCACATATAAATTATGCAAATTTCTCTTCTTCATTATTTAAGTGTGTTGAATACCTGTTTATTTGTCTTATGACAGTTGTTATACTTGGCATATTTCCTATTACTTCTTCTGGTCAGACAGGACTATTAGCATGTTCTTCTAAACTTCATACTTGTTACCTAAGAGTGAGACAACTCCTCTGTCTTCATCTGTCTCCAGTGTAAGTGGTACTCTGACAGCAATGCGTTTTTGCTTTTGTGGACCAATGTCTCTGTTCCGTTACCATTTCTAGTAACAATGCTACTTGAATTTCATTCACATTCTCTAAAGATCACTAATTTGAGGTGAAATGTAATGTAGATGGGTTTGAATTATTGGACTTGATAGTGTGAGGTTACTCTTGAAATAATTCCTTGGATTAAGAGTGTAGTATCTACAAGGCTTGAGACATACACAGTTACAGCTATTGTCAAGAAAATTATTTTTCAATAACAAGAAAGAAAGAAAGTAAAAACATTGCTGAATCTGAGTATTAGAGAGGGAAGAAGTAGAGATGAAAATCATAATCCATATGTAGTCCTCTGCTCTGGCATCACATGCATTCTGATGCTGTCATAGAGATACTGAGAATTTCAGCACAGGGATGGTGGAAATATGCTTTGAAACATATTCAGGCTCAAGGATTTGAAAATGTTTGTGCCTCATCTGGAAATTTCTGGAGAGAAAAACACACAGTGTGTCTGTGAACAGTCATTTTTCAGATTCACGAAGAACTTTATTATCAAAATCTTGCTGGGTATTTAATAAATGTCCGTAAGTATCAGCTTATGAGACTAATGTGATCCCCATTCCACTCGCAGATCTTCATGGATCTAGGAACTCTGGGATGATATATAATGTCAGAGGTATTTGATCCATTCCCTTGCATCGCAGTGAAAAAAAATTCTCAGATTAAGACAGGGTGATAACCTATATATACTTGGAGAAAGGAGGACACATAGATATATAGTAGGTATATTTATTGCTGCATAGAAAGTACGAAGGGTATGCTTGCTTGAAATCTCAGCTAAGCTCTCAAAATAGCAGCTATGTTGACTTATGTAATACACAAATCTTCTTCTGGGCAGGTGGTTTTGCTGAATGTAATCCAGAAGTGAAACACAGAAGTGGTGCAGATGCAACACAAATTTCTTTTAAAATTTGAGCAAATAGTTGTGGAACTTGTTCAAAATATTTAGTTTATTCTAATCATTTTTCCTTCCATTGAAGTTCGCAAGTACTTAAAATCACGAGCAATAAGAAAATAATGTTGTTAATGTTGTGAAGTTTTGTGTTGTACATTAACCTAGGAGGGATTTCATTTTCTCTCAATGCACATACAATACCGAATTCAGCTTCAATTATTGTTAAACAAGCAGAAAATGTGTAACTTAGTTATAATATCCCAGTTGTACCTGTTATTTGATAAACATCTGCCAAGAAACATACGAGTTTTCAGACAAAAATTGCACAGTTGCTTGATATCCTTGTATTGAATTTCATTGTGACTGAACTAGTGGCATAAATATATATGGAAAGCATGTGAAATGACAGTGTTGCATCTTCAAAATATGACTTGTGTTCTGCTTCAATATGAAGTAAATAGTGGGTTTTTAACATTTGTTTAAGACCTGAATAATCAAGGGGAAGGCACTGTCAGGAACATACTAGTGGAGCATCTTGTAAGTACAAATGTGCAGAGTTCATCCCAGAGAAGTCTGGTTACATATGTGTAACTCCCCTTCCACTGAAAAGTATTTTCACTGTAGGGTGTACATAGAACAAAACACAAACTTTTGATAGAGTAAAACAGAGCCTTGCTTTCCTGTAAATGGAGAAAGGACAATTTTGCCAATCCCCCTATCTGCAGGAATTTTGGTTTATGCCAGCATTCTGCCTTTCCCTGGGAAGCTCTGCACTAACAATCCATCCAGTAACTCAATGCTGGAATAAATGCGTGGTGAAGAACTTGGGTATGATCTGTATGATGATCTGTATGCACTAAATGACCTATTCCTGGGAAGGTCACCTTGTCTTTAACACCTTCTTTCAAGTACTCCATGCAATGATATGTTTATGATAAGGCTGCTAAAACAATATCACGGTGTCTCATGGGTGAGACATGTTAAATCAAGTCAGTTGGAAGCACTTAGGAATAATACATTTTTCAGGCTTGGTAACTATATTTCTTCAATCAAATGTAAGTGAAATTCTTCTAATTTATCATTTAGAAACAGATGTACTGATGTTGATACTCTTAGATTTAGTTTTTTACTGATGCATAATTAAAGCTGTACTTTTGCCTCAGGTGCAGTCAAGGTTAATTTGTATTTGTAAATCTTAATACAAGAATCAAAGTGTATCCATCCATATGTGAAATGTTCATCACAATTTTTCTACTTAAGTCTAGCTGTAGAAATACTTAGCTTTTTGGATAGTGACTTACTCCAAATGAAACATAATATCTTTGTGATAATATTGCACATCACAGCTGTAGATTACCTAAATAGGCATTATATCCATTACTGTTCTGTTCATTGTTCAATACAGCCATTATGTTCCATCAAAAATGGGAAAACATGTATATTATGAGTAGCAAGAAACCAGCAGGTTGATAATTGCTCTATGCTCACTAATGTGAATTACTAGCTCGCTCATCTATAATTTTAATTAACACCTCCTGCTTCAGCTATGCAATTAGCTGATGTTGCTCCAAATTTTTGTTATATATTTAATCTTTATCTTGTTTCTCTGGCCTGTTCTTGTATTAAATTTATAAGTAAATATACAAACTATACATGAAGCTGCCATGGCAGTTACTCATTAGTCAGATGAGGCCCATGTACATAGACTGGCTTTATCTCCTAGGAATTTATCGTCAACACACTCCATTCTGGTTTAGTAAATGTGCCTGCTGTGTATCCTTTCACATTTGCTGTATCTGTTCTAGCTTAATTTGAATTCATGTTGTGAGATTTCGGTGCCTACAGTCACTTTATGAACTTTTCTTCTAGACACCATGTTTTGGGAAGTCCCAAGCACAGCAAGTAAGACATTCTGGGGCAAAACTGATTTCCACTAGAAAGGTTTTGAGGAGAGAGATCCAAAGAGCTGTGTTTAGGTTGGGTGAGGTGTAACCTGACCCCTTGCCTGCCTGGCTGGTTGCCATCTGCCAGGCTCACAAGCTGCCCAACACCTTAGCAGCCCCCAGAGTGGTCAGGCAACAAGTTTGGCTTTCTCTGCTTCCCACTCCCCTGTCCCCGGGGCTCCAGAGACACTGGGCTGTCCTGCACCCACAGCATGCCAGCTGCCTGGTAGCTTCCTGCTCCAGAGGGACTGCCAGGTGCCCTGCTTTGGCAGGCAGGCAGCTTGCATGTCTTGGCAGGCAGGCAGGTGCTTTGGCTCCAGGACTGTCCAGTTCACCTGCTCCTCTGCTGTGCAGGCTTCTCTGCCAGATAGGCAGGAGGGAGGCAGGTTCTCTGCATGACCACATCCCTACACAATCTGGGAACCTGGAATCTCCAGGAGAACATTTTAGTTTTGAAAGAAAATGTACACAAGCAAATTAACACGAGGAGAGCAGGAAGATGATTTTTCAGTGTGTCTGTTTTGTTCTGCGAGAGGACTCCCTTCGTGTGTGAGCCCAGTGCCTCTCTTTGTGAGTTCCCTAATTCCATTTTGCGGATTGCCCACAAATGCAAAACAGCGCGTGGACTTGAGTGCAGAGAAGCTCTACACCATTTCTGCTGCTCTGTGCTGTGGAAAAAATTAACCGTACTTAAAATTCTGCATAATGTTGTGGGAATTTTTTTTCTTAGTGCCAAAAACACAGACTCCTTTTAGGCCCCAAATTCTGCTTCCATAGAGCAAACAGAAGTATGAAAGACACTTTTTTGCGCTCACCATCATGATAGAGGCCCTCCAGGCACCCTGCCTGCATAGTCTGATGTTGTTTTGGACCAAGGAAATAAAGGAGAATAAGGAATTTCAATCAATTTCTTTTCAGCTCAGAGATAAGGGTTTTTAACACTAGGTGGTACTACAGACAAAGGCCAATAGTTGCAATCTTTGATGGTTAGGGATCAGCAGCTCTAACCCTGGCATCTGATTTGGTGGCCTGATTATCAGCTTCCACAGCTCATATTATGCCGGAGATAACTATATTCTATTAGACTAGTTTGGAATGTGTTGTGCTATGTGACTTCTAGCTCCCCGCAAAATTTGTCTTTGTTATCAGTTAGGATTTTATCAGGTAATCCTTCAAAAATCTGTGAAATTATTTGACATAGTATAGGGATAAATCTAACACGATATCACTTGCTAATACAAAAGGCATGTATAACGTTTTGAGTCTTCTGTGTTCAATTCTGAAAGTAGAGTTCTCATAAACAGCACTGGGAATATTTTGCTGCTTCAACTGTACCCTCAACACTTTTGACTGTATAATATGTTTTACGGCTTTGTTTAAAGCATGGGGATCCATCTATCAAGGGCATTTCTGAAGATATTCTCCTTTCATTTAACACTAGTCTCCAATCTTAAAAGGATGAGCATGTTATTTCCTTGAATTTACACTTCTGTTTCTGAATTTCTGCTTTTTTGGTTTGTTTTATTTTGGCTTTTTTTGGTTTTGTGTTTTTTTTTTCTTTCTGGGTCTCCACAACTATCTCAGCCTCAGCCACTGATAGATGAAGGCTCTCTACTCCTTCTTGTAATGTGCCATACTTGTTTAGGACCACAGAGTCTTAGATTTGTTATTTGAGTCTGTAGAAGCCATTAGACATAATTTATGCTAACAAGTAAAGGAGGAGTGAAACTTCTTTGGATGGTGAAATGTGTTTGATGCCAGAAGTAAGGAACTCTAGCCTTGAAAAATCTGTAACTTGTTTTTAAACATGTTTTGTTTTTTTTTTCCTGTTGTATCCTGGCTTCTAACAATAAAGGTCTTTACTGTGTTTATTACTGAAGAAGTTAAAATCAATGTGTACTAGTTATCTCTTCACATGCATCACAGTGAACTGCCTACTGATCCCATGTGATTCAAACCACTCTTAAAATATGTTTTATTAAAAATACTTCATGCAGAAGACAATGCTAAAATAGTTACAACGGTATGAGATGGCTATTTTCTTCCCGAGAAATATATAAACAACACTAAAGCTACACTATTACATGTACAAAATCTGTCATCAACAGTAGATTTAATGGTGGAAAGATTGTTTTTAAAATTAATAAACACATTGACAAGCAACTGAAGAGCAGATAGCACACTTTGGGGTACTGTATAAATAAATACTGACAATATAACTGCTTTGTTCAAATTGTTTAAAAAAATAAGAGTGTGCAATATAAATGATTCTGTGTTTTTCCAAACCAGTAAGCTTTTCAGATTTAGCTTTGCTTAGTTGTATACACACAAATATGTACACTTATTTAAAGACTATCTTGTAAACTGGTAATGTATGCAGTTGGAATTTTTTTTCGATTGTACTATGTAAATATTTTCAAATGTACATATGAAAAAAAGGATAAACAGAAGTGGACAGATTAAAAATATTACTTCAGTACAAAGCTACATGATCCACCATGAATTGTTTTTACTAGAAGATGAAAATCCTCAATAGTATCTCTAAATTAATTAGAAAAGATTAGTTCCTGCTTTTAAAAGCAAAAGAGAAGTGGAGCTAGCTGAGGTCAAAGTTCAGACAATTCACTTGAAGTTTTGAGTTCTTTTCTGACTTAATTGCTAACCATGTAAGGCTGCAAGGTGAGGTATAGCTTGAGCTGGTGAGATTTGTGTGGTGAATCCCAAGCATATGTAGCAGGCCTAGATATCACTGGTCATAGACTGAAATTCTTAAGTGATGAGATGCACCCGTCAGGGTTCATTTGAATGGTTCAGGTTCACAAACAGCAAAGAATTGTAACTTTACAACTTTTCCAGGTTGCTATGCATTGTGCAAAGAGAAGCTCTTCTGGCAGCTGATGGAAGCATTATCTGAAATCAAATGCAACGTCCCTGAAGGAAAGAACAGAGCAGTGACAGCTGCCACAGCCCTTCACTTTGACCACCATTCTCTGTGGGCTGACGAGGTAGGGCGGCTGCAACCACAGATTCACTCCTTTGCTTGGGATTTCCAAACATTTCTGATGTTTTTAAGTGCTCTGAGTTGTATTTGCTGAGTGCGTAGACTATGTTCATTTTTGTCTGGATCCTAAGGTGTAGGAGATAGAAACAAACCACATATAACCATGTAGGACCACCCTTGATATGCTCCTAATATAGCTATTGATGTCATTCTGATTGTACCCTGATTAGTTTTACTGCGTAAGTGATTAACGTCTGCTTTTATATGCATTGCACTAACTTCCTCTTTTCCTTTTATTTAAAAAGAGATTAAATGTCTTCTAAAATACATATGGTACTAAAAAGAAGCATTTGGAGAAAGAATCAAGGAAGAGATAATATTAAAGCAATTTGACTTAAGCAGCAGATTATAAATAAAATCGATATTGCAAGAGGATAGTGGTCTAATTGCGTTCTAATTGCATGACAAAATGCCTACCCCAAATTAATCCAAAACTGTAGTGCTAAACTCTGCTTTTGTAAAGAGAAAAAACATTGTAAAGTTATAACTTCAGCTGGCTTCTCTGTGTGCTAATTCTTCCTGAACATGTTCTCCACAAGGACACAGCTGAGGAGGGCAGTCCTATGCCAGGCTGGGGCTCCAGCAAGCTCAGTGCTCTTGATGCCTCAGTATGGGGCACGTTGGTTAATTAGAAACAGTCAATCTAACATCTAAACTGTTTCACTGAGGCTTGGCACATGTATAACATGGATTATTATTATTCCTAACAAAGATTTTGTAAAATATACTGAGTAATAATGACCTTTCTGGGGGCAATACTGCTGGAGTTACCAATGGTTGGATTGTGATCATTCTTTTTCCTCAGTTTGAGAGATGCAAGGGAGAGCCTGTGCTGCTGGGAATGTAATTGGAGGAAGCAGTTCTTGAGGAAGCTTCTGGACAAAGCTTGGTCCATCTGTCAGGCAGACCCTTAGAGACTTTTATCTTCGAGAGGCTTCAAAATTCTCCATGTGTTGGCTACTGTGCTGATGGTGGCCTCCTCTTCCCTTCTGATTGCTTTGCAAAGGGCTGAAAAGTGGAGTCACGGAAGGTGAGCTGGGACCATCAGTGAATGCCTCATCAGGCTCTTCAAACATGACAGTGGTATACGTTTGGTTAGTTTTGTCTTCCGCCACATGGTACACAGATTTCACGTGCTTACTGTTTTTGGGGCAATGAGCTGTATCTGCCAAATGTCCAGTTCTAGTATTATGTATGAAAAAGTACTGCAGTGGTGCATTTTTTTTTTTTCAAAGTAAAACTGAAATTTTTAGCAGTAGCATACTCTTTCCATATGAAATAACTGAAATGCATCTGTACTGCTTTTATAAGGAGCACAAACACAGCTGGATGTCTGAACCAGGTTTCCTTTGTCGTCTTCCGATGTAAGCTTTATTTCCTTTTCTCCCTTCTACTTTCTTTTAATACTGCAGAGTTATGATATCTCTTCTACAAATGGCACACATACTTAAGATTAATTATCTAGGCTTCTTGCTAAAGGCTTTCACCGCTCCACCCCCCCCAGCCTATTATTTCCTTGGCAGTTATAAATACATTGCAGAAGGTGGCAGACATGCCCATTATGGACACCTCATCTGGAGCCAGGCATCGTGGCACTGCATTCTGCAAAGTGGAAACTCTGTGCTTCAAAGACAATTAGGCAGCTGACTCCATTGATTTCAAGTACTGAAATATCTTAGAAACACTGTTTTAGGAAACTAACCTTCATTGACTTTCGATTAGGATCTTCAGAGTTATATCTTGCAAAATGCTGAGTATTCCTAAAATTCAGTGAGTAGCCACAACTGTCCCTAAAAACAATTGGGTTTGAGACTGTTGAACACCTTAGAAAATTGCTCAGCACTTTGCTGGGTCAAGCTTTTAAAATGTTTCTGTCAGATTGCTATAATCAGTTTGAAAATTCATGGCCACCTTTGGAAATGCTTGCAGATCCTGAGTGTGCAATTTCAGTACGGAATATTAAAAAAGGTTCAGTAATAGAAAGATTTTATAATAAATAACCAGACATAATCAGTTTATTATTAGGCTCTCCTAATAGCCCCAAGAAAGCTTTGTTGTTCTTTAACCATTTATTCACATTTAAAAAGTGATCATTCTTCCTCTCTTACAGAAGCATAGCCTCCCACTGTGTAGATAGTGCTTTGAGTGTTACAGAGTATTGACTCCACATACCATAATACAGCATTATGTCAATCCAGCTGCCAACTACAGTGTTTGTCCACATTTTTTATATGATGAAGATCTTTATGAAATCTTTCCTATCTGAACGCAAAAAACCCTGTGACTCCAATGGCAAAGTTATTTCATCCTACAAGGAACATTTTCTCTTTTGCCAGGCAAATGATCTCATTTGAAAACATGAAGAACTGAGTCAGTGAGTTTTGAAGAGTTGGACATTTATCCAGCTCCCTGAAGCAGACCCCAGAGCTGTGTGTCAGGCATTACGGCTCCCTGAGCGGAGCAGGGTAGGGGTTAGGCATCTCAGAACAGGATTCCAGGAAATGGTGTGCTTAGTGGGCTAATTCTTCCAGCTTGTCTGAAGGAACTTAAGAAGTATGAGAAACTAAGAGAGTTTAAGTACCTCTTCTGGGCACCATTTTTTTCTTCAGGACTTTGAGAAAGAAAAAAATAACCCTACACTGCATATAAGTAGATGCTCTAATCCTAAACTGCATTTAAAGACACTCTGAGAATACATTGCTAATGAGTATAAGCAAAGGAAATGCTTCACTGTTAGGCATGAGCTTTGTACGAGGTTGCTCATAAAGACTGAATGAAATGCTGAAGAGCGTGACCAGAAAAATTATTTGGGAAACTTTGAATTAAAAAATGAGGTGCATTGACAATTTCTTTATGATTTTGCAATTTTATGATTGTGCATCATCCACATGTTTTTCAGGACTATGACTTTCAGCGAACTATTTTAGACACTTCAGCTTTTCTCAAAACAAGCCAACAGACAGCAGACTGTACTAAAGAATCATGGCAGGGAATATTTAAGTTAAAGATATACAGTTTGTTTAAGCAATAACTAATTTTTAAAGTAATACAAAGGTATTTTTGTTATTAAATATTTAAAAATGTATTTTAAATTAATAGTCTAAGGATATATTTTCAAAAAATTGAAAATGTAGCTCATTGTAGACTTCCAAGTTGCTATATCATTTTTATTGATTGAAAAAACATTTAAAGGTGCTTTTATGCCAAAATAATATCTGCATGTAGATTTACAAAGATGAAAGAGATGCAACTAAAATAGAAATTACTATTTTAATACAAACATACAGATAAACCTATATTTGTACTGTTTTGTTTTCAAACTTCCTGATGGAATACAGAATATATTCACAGCTTCTGTTTCCTGTTTCAGCCTAGATCTTTTATTTATAACTATCATCAATATAAATAATACTAATTTTACTTTCTGATTTCCTATGACAGCAATTTTTTAAATTGCCAATGATCGTAAATTTTTTAGGTAATTTATTCTTCCTTGAATTACTTTGCAAGTGTTCTTTAATTCCTTCTGAATTACTCCATGACAGATTTCTATATGGTAATCAGTTCGAATATCTGAACTAAGCATTAAAGGAATCCTAACAGGCAAACACAGCTTTTGGCCATGAATAACTGGAATAAATTCAGATAATTTTTGGTGCTCTAAAGGTTATTAAAAACGTCATACTTAAGGAAAGTTTGGTTTGGCAATTAACAATAATTGTGTAGTAATACAACAGTAATATTTATAGAGAAGTCAAGGATATTTCAGATGATCTTGCTAGTATCACTTTAAAATTGCCTTACTGTGGGAGGTACTGCCTTAATATTAGACGCATTTTAATAACAGTCTAATTCAGCTTATCTATCCTTGATGGGCATCAACATTCCCCTTTCCTGTGAATTAGTGTTAATATGTTTTCAATAGATTCAGCTGTGGGATAATTAATGATTTACTTGTTCTTGCCAGAACAGTTCAAGTGGGCTTCATGCAACATGCTGAGCTGTTACCCTCCGGTGAGGGTCATGCATCATGTCAGCCAGTTAACAGCAGTGGCTGCACAACAGATTTGGAAGTGATATAAACTGAATAGCTCAAACTCTTTCGACTCTTCTTGTGAAGGTTGCAGCCTTCTACAGAGGAACAATTGAATGACACAGCACATTGTACTTACATTGATAAGCATACATGAAAATTGGCTCCTAAGTTATCCGAGTTCAGCTTCTTTTTCTGTAAGGTACAGTAATTTACGACATAATCATGCTGTTTACTTATATTTATATTCATCTTATGAGTACTTACAAATATGTGGCACATGACTCTGCTAATTCCTACCCAACAGCTAAGCGGATGGGAAAAACTTTTCTGTAAGGGAAGAGAGTAAAACTCCTCCCATTTAGTCCTTCTTCGTCCTGGTGTGCTTGGATAGAGAATATCTGCACAGCCATCTAGTCTCCCTCTTTCTCCTGCCATTCAGTTCCTGACTGAATATGATCTTGTTAGTTATGAATAGTATCACGTTAGCATCAAGAGGGTCTACTTAGTGATCAGGGCCCCTGTGTGGGATGTTACATATACACAAAATGAAAGCATGGTCTCTGCTCAGATAACCATGTAGACCCTGTTAACAAATGTACGTACAACTTCAAATGGAGTTCTTTGTAAGGGCGGCACTGTTGTGCCCAAGAGATTGATTTGACACCACCTGCATTTGTCTCCATCAATGGATGTCTTCTCTATTCTTTAAGCTCTTCCTGCAAGAAAATCTCTTACAGACAGCTGAAGTATGCCTTCATTAAAGAGTTTGTACAAGTGCCGTTCCTCTTCCTGGCTGGGTTCCTTTTCTATGAGCTATTTCTGTCTTTTGGCCTTTTCCTTCTCAGAGGCTACTCCCAACTGCTACTTCTGAGCCTCTTCACCATCTCTTTCCCTCCTTGAACAATGACCTTTTCTGTGTAGCCCTTGTATTTCTGTTCTCTCAGCCTTCCCTTAGATTTTAGCTATTTGTGATCTCATTCTTCAGACCTCAGCTGGGAATTCTTTTAGGGAGTAATGGGATAATTTCATAAAAGCAAATGCTTTAATTTCTCTACACATGCTATATTAACAACATGGGGTGATGTTGTAAGGAGCAAATAGATTCACAGAAGTATCTTTAAGGTTTAGCTCTATCTCTTTCATAACATTTTTCTGGCAGTATTTTACATTTCTACATTTTTAGGAAAAGCTTTCTTGTCTCTGTCTTCTCCCCTTTCCTCTCCTTAATTTCCTTGAGTGAGAGGAAAAATAAAGGAGGAAGACTGCATCCTTACCAGAGGAAATGTGTTTATGAACCATCTGGGCCAAAGTATATCACATGTCAACAATATGCTATCCCCAAAGACTTTTTTTTCTGAATACTTTAGGCCCAAATCAATGATGGACTCACTGATTTCTTTGTAGTGTGCTCTCTGACATATCTTGGTGGACTGAAGAGAAGAGCACATTTGGTGCAGTGAATTCTTTCTGACCAGTCATTGACAAGCAGGAATAACTACGCACACAGGCTCCATTTGCACCCATTTAAGGCAGTGACTGAAAATGTTCAAATAGTTGTTCAAGTTACTCACTGTCTTAGCTACTGTGAGAAATACAAAAAAATGTGTGCATTTACTGATCTGCTCTGTAACAAAGCTCACAGAATAGTCTGCCAGCTGAAGAGTAATTTAACTGGAAAGCTGCTGCCAGCTACATCAAATACATGCTCTTCTTTTAAACTACTGAGATCAATAATGTACATCTGATGGCAGAATGGCATCAGTGTCCTGAGCTGAGCCTGTACTGTTCATATTGTCTCACCAAATCTCATCTCTGACTCATCAACAGAGCCTGACTTTCCTTGTTGGATTACCAACAGTGGCAATTTTCTAGCATATGTGTCGTCAGCATCCACAGAGATTTAGGGTGACATACCAAACACAATTTGTTTAAACCAAGATTGGAGTGAAGGTTTTGATGGAAAAATTGTCTTGTATTAAAATGCTATTCTACAAATCTTTAAATGTAAACCATTTACAAATCAGCATGTGATCACAAACGGTTCATCTAGGAGCAGAATATCTTAAACAACCCCTTCTGAGAGGTACACTTGAGACTACCAGTTGTCTCATGTATCACACACTTACATTTGCTCTGCACCTGGAGATATTGCGCATTTGTTGATGTATTCTATTTTGGTAATGTCATTGTGATTATGCCTCTGTGTAACATAACACATGGTGAAGCAGAATAAATACATCCTTCATCCTTGTTATGAATCCTCTTTCTATCTCTTCAAGTGTGCTATCAGTGCTAAACAGACATCTCTCTACTCTTTTTCCTCTATGTTCCTCATGCAATGCTATAGTAACTAACAGCCAGGCCATTTAGATTAAATGGAAGAAAGGAAGTTACTTGAATTGTGTGATATCATAATGCTTTCAGTTGTTGTATGTTAAGTAGATGTTAAAGTGATTGAAAGCACAGAGGGACAGGCAATTATCAGGGTTTCCTTTGTACTCAGTGCAATGAAATGACTGCTTATAGTAGATCATTTGACGTAGGTGTAGATATACAAAATAATAAGAATTATATCCCGAAGTGCTTACTTCTTCCCGTTGACTATAAAGGGACACTAATGAAACTACTTCAAACTTAAATAATACCAACGATAACACTAATACTGATACTAATAAACATTTTCCAAAATGGAATTTCTTTGCCTAAGCTTAGGTGTTGAATATCACCTCAAGGGTCCCAGACATCCCCATCTCCAGCTGGTAATAAAGAAAGATAGAGGCGTCTGGTAAATTCTGTGTCATTCTTGCTAACTCCACATAGGTGTCTTAGATAGATCTAGAAGATCTCAAATGGCTCTAGACACCCATGTTTAGACACCCGGATTACTTCTCAGACATCTAAAAGGAAGTGAATGAATTCTACACAGAATGATCAAAATTGTATTTAAGGGTTAATCCAGTTGCCTCTCAAAGACTTTTATCTTCAAAATAATTGGTGAGTAGAATCTAGCTCTCAGTTTTAACTAATGGAGCACCGGTACATAATGAATGCAGCTGTTTAGGGGTTGATTCTGTTAGCACACTGAAAAACATCAGGTGCAATACCACTGAAGCTAGTTTAACTACATCAGTCGTGGCTGGTGTGAACTCTAAATCAGAACCAACAGAAAATATTCACAACTCCAATGATAAAATGTAAATTCCTTTCTATAAGTTTATAGAAGTTTATTACTTACTATTTGTTAGTACAGAGCAATGGTCCATGAAATAATATACATTTAAAAAAAAATCAAAAAACACCCCACTACTGTTACTACTGTTCTCATAAAAAACCTTAATTGATCAAATATATTTAAAGATGTACTTTGATTTCATTTCTGTGATTCCGTATTGTTATTTACACTACATACCCAAGCTGTGAAACTGAGAAAAGCATTATATATTTCTTTAATCCTCAACTGCTGTTGTGGTTTAACCTCATCCATCAACTAAGTACCACACAGTCACTTGTTCACTCCTCCTCCCTCAGCTGGATAGGAAGGTGAGTCAAAAAAAGAGTAAAGAAAAACTCATGAGTTGAGATAAGAACAGTTTAATAACAATAATAATAATAATAATAATAATAATAATAATAATAATAATAATGATGATGGATATAACAAAATCAGAGAGAAATAAAACCTAAGAAAACACAAGCTATGTACAGTGTCATTGCTTACCACTTGCTAACAGGTGCCCGAGCAGTGATCTGACCCTCCCAGCCAACTCCCTCCAGTTTATATACTGAGAATGATGCTTTATGATATAGAGTATTCCTTTGGCTAGTTGAGGTCAGCTGTCCTGGCCATACTCTCTCCCAGATTCTTGTGAACCTCCTTACTGGCAGAGTACGGGAAACTGAAAAATCCTTTACTTAAGCACTACTTAACAACAACTAAAAGACATCAGTGTGTTGTCAACACCAATCTCGCACTAAATCCAAAACACATCATTGTACCAGCTAGAAGGAAGGAAATTAGCTCTATCCCAGCTGAAACCAAGACAACTGCCAAATTTAATAGACAAATGTGTTAGAAATTTTGTATGTATAATCTATAACCTTTATGAAACAAAATGTTGCTCCTCTAGAATGAAGCTTCTGGAAGGTTTTTAGTGTACTTACAAGATTTGTGGTTTGGGTTTTTTTTGTTTGGTGTGTTTTTTTTTTGTTGTTGTTTGTTTGTTTTTGTTTGGGTTTTTTGTTTGTTTGTCTTAGATAACTACTGAGCCTAAGCTCAAGATTTTACCTTTTGAGTAAGTAACATTTGTGTACCGGAATGCAAATTGGATATAGATTTTTCTTAGCATTTTTATGAACTGTCCTTTTGGAAAAACAGAAAAAACCAAACCCAAGCCACCTAAAAGAAATAAGTAGAAAAGAAGAGAATAAACCTAATCAGGACAATTCTAACGAAAGTTTGGTAGTTCTCATAAGAGTAGCTAGAAATTAAATGCTGGCTTGAGGACCATCTCTCTAATTGTACGAAGAGCAATTCAATATATACAATATATAAGTAGTTGAAATAAGTGTTGTATTTTGACTTCATATGTGGACATGCATCAAAAGCATAGGTTTTTGTTTGGTTTTTTTCAATATCATTTTTAGTGATAGACAAAAGGAAAGGTGCAGTGTCAGAGTTTTTACATTCATTTACCCACAGGTGATGACATTTTTATCCCTATTTCATTTAAAAAAATTGTGCTATGCATTGTTCCTTGAAAATCAGAAATTGATGTTGGCACAATTTATAAATCAGAATAATTTCGTTTCTATCTGTGTGTATTTGGGAGGCTCACATGCACACAGAATCGTATAGATTGGTAAAGACTGTGGAAATTTATTTAATCCCATCAGATCTTGAAAACCTTCAAAACTAGACATAGCAGAAGTTCTCTGGTCAACTTCCTCCACTGCTTGGCCAACCTCATATCTCCTCTATCCTTACCACCTAATTGAATGTCCCATGCACAGTAGATGAATAGGTCCCAACCAGCAGGCTTTTGTGTGCTGTCTATCTTTTATCAAGTATGTGTGTACCGTTGTCCTAAAATACTTCAGTAAAATTGGTTATTTGTATTGTTGAAAATTTTCACATTTGTTTATGCTGGCCTAACAGAGCAAGAGAAAGTCAAAGGAATGTGTTTGATATCTTTAACCTTTCTTTACACAGTCTTCAAACAGAAATCAAAAAGCAAGTGTCTCTGCCCTTTCTGGTATATGGTCTTTATTTCTCACACCTGGATGTGCAATGGTTACTCCAGCTTCTCCTTATGGATTCTGTCTTACCATTCTAGTTTGTCTTCATACAATTTACCAGGTCGTGGCTGCCAGTATAACCTAATAAACTAATGTTTAAAGTTGATTTTTGTAATATAATGAGACATCATTCAGAACTTATGGGAAATTTGATTATGGTAATTTTTTAGCAACTAATCCTGTAAATTTAAATTCTTCATCCAACCTACTTCCTCAATATGTTCTTCTTTTCCTGAATAATTCTCTTTGCCTTGAGATATATCACATTCCTTTTCAAGAACATGTTTAAAGTGGGTTTTATCTGAACAAATGTCGATACCTATAGTACTTTGTGAATTGGTCACCTGAAGCTCCCTTTATAGTCATTGCAGAGAAATAGGCCTCCCCAGAGTGTAATGTATGTTATCCTACAGTACATACTGGAAATAGATGAGATGAATGACTCCCTGAATATGCCTGTTGCTCTGCATTCATTATATGAGAAGACTAGAGTGAGAAGCTCAGATGTAAATGTCCACTCTGTAGCTATTTCAGCTTATGGAAAATAAATTTGACCCTAAAAATCAGCTGCCCAATTTCTTATTAGAGTTTGTTTTCATAAAATACATTTAAAATACAATTTAAATTGCATTTAATTTTGATTTGTGCCCCTACATGTAGTAAACTGAAATTTTAACATTTGGAAAATTCCTTCTCTAACTCTGAAGTACCCTTTTTTAAGACTATTATTCTGAGTCAGGTTGAACACGCTACTTGCAGAATGTACATTACTCGTGATTCATATGGTGTTAACATACGTGTGTATTAGTTCTGTTTCTCCAATCTGTATTTTAAGACAGGATTGTATAAATATTTTGAGGACGGATTTTCCAGTGCATTTTCAGATAATAGCAATAACTTCATTTACAATAGTAGAAGGTAGATATGTTTTGATGACAGCTTCTTTTTGATGAGACTACCCTTACAGAAAGGAGAAGCATGTATGTGCAACAAGTAATTTTCATAAGGAGGTAGGAGAACCATATAAGGAAGATGCTGTATTTAGGGTTCCCTACCTCAGATGAACACCCCAGCTCATAACTTGTACCTTTATATTATGTGAAATGTGGAGTCATTGAGTGCCCCTGGGACCAATTAAGAAAAGAGTGAGTCCTGCTCAGTGTGGGCTACATGGGGGAGCCAGTGTGTCGTACACTAAGCTGTGAGCTCTGTTCTCAGGACAAACGTGTGTGATATTTAACTGGCCTGCCTGCAAGTCCTTTGCTGAGTCTGAATATAAAATTGTTCAAGGACCTCACAGCTCTCTACTTCCTTGGTAGGATTCAGCAAGAATGACACCCTTCATTTGCTTGCTGATAAGACGATTTTGGTGTTGGTAGCTGGTATTTGTTACTCTTCCACTTTACTATCAAGTGCTTTGCAACTCTCTAAAAATGTATTTGTAAAATAGAATTGCATTATTTTGCAGGTTTATTGCCCAGTCATCCATTCTGCATTATGCACAAGTGTGAATCTTGCAGTCAACAAGAGCTGAGTATTGGATTCCTCTTGCTGCTTTTGTCCATGTACTGCGTACTTTTTTTTGCACATTCTGCCTGCAAGAGTGAAAAGGCTGCTCAATTTTCCATGTACATTTTGTCTTCATTCTTCTCTAACCCTAACTACAAGCATAATCAGCACAAATCACACTGTTGACTTTGGGATGCTGTCTTGTGTCTGTTAGGAATTTGTTTATGTCAACATAGCTTGTATACCAATGGGCACTGAGCAGTAACAAGCTTTACCTATTGCCATCTTAGGCTAACTTTTCTGATGTTACATGCTGTCTGTCCTCCTTGGTTTGTTTTCCATTCTGTATCTGTAAACGGGACAGATCTTTTCCATGCCAATAAGGAAGGAGCAACCCACCGTTTTTCTCATTTTCAGATCATTGCTGAGATTTTGTTTATACTCTCCTGGAGGTCCTACTTCTCTCTCGTATTTACTTACTGCTCATGGTGTATGCCTCCCTGCTTTAAACCAGAGCTTCCAGCCAGTGACATAATTAACACTCTGTGCTGCTGCAGAACCATATTTTGCTGTCACTTTGTCAACTGTAGCCTTGGCAAGGCTATGTTAAGGTCTTTGAGACTCTCATTAGACTGTTGACCAAATTCTTCTGTCTACTTTTTCCTTTTTATTCTGCTTGATGTGGAATGGGCCCATTCTAGGGCTCTGCATAACAACCATTATATTTTCTGCTTTTTATATGCTGCCTACTGCTTCAATTTTTCGCCATCATAGTATAATGTTCCTTTGCTTTGCTGATGACTCCCTCTCTCCCTTTCCTGATGCTTCAGCTGCAGCCTATGTTTTGTCGCAGTGTTTGGCAGAAATTCAGAAATGAACACCTTAGTTTTAAAGTGAATTTGAACAAGATGGAAGTAAAACTAATTATCTCATGGCACAAGCTTGCAACAATGCCTTCTGCAACCATATAATTTAATAGTACAGTGTTCTTTGTGCACTTAAAGATCTCAATATTATTTTTAGATCGAAGTCTTTATTTTAAAGACCAATATATGTTCTGACGGGAGATGAGTTTACCAGTTAAAGAATCCTGCTGGAGAGAAACCAGTTATAGTCCACTGCCAGAGTGATGATGTTTCAGTCAGTGACAGTGTTAATCTTAGCATACTCCAAGAATGTGCTTATGCTGTTGTTAAGAGTATATTTAGTCCAAATGCCTTTCTACAGTTTATTAATTGAATGGGGCTCTGAGCAACCTGATCCAGTGGAAGTTATCTCTGCCCATAGCTGGGGGTTGGAACTAAACAAGATTTAGGGTCCCTTCTAACCCAAACAATTTTATGAAAGCTGTGAAATTTATTCAAAATTACTAAACTATATTATTACTTTTCTTTAGACCTCAAAGACTCTTTCAGTGACCTTGCCATCCTCATGGAATTTGTCAGCTTCCAAAGTTTGTCTTAATTATTTTGGCTGCAAGTTTATTAACTTTTTTTGTGAACTAGCATTTGACCTTTCCCTCTCCGCTTATGACAAAGTCAATGACATTACAATTGCAGCTAAAAGTTTGCACCATTTATTGTGTTAAAGGAAATTACTATTGATACAACACATGCAAAATTGCAAAGATTCAATGAAGCGAATATTGATTCTTCACTAGATACCACAGTACAGATTTTCCTTTTAAAAATTCAAACAGTTGCTGAAGCCCTGCTTTTCTTGAATCTAACTCGCATTTTCTGTCATCTTGTTGCAACAACACCTCTAACTCTGTAAGCACTTCCGTCTGCATGTCGCTTAATTCTCATAAATAATCATTTTGATCACAGTTGGATTTTCAAATTGATGAGGCCTAAATGCATACAATACTTTATACTGTGTTTGTTTTAGAAAGAACCCAGAACATTTGAAAAGGTTATGTTTCTTTTACCTCCCTGCTCTTTTCTTCCATCTTTTCTCTTCCTTTCATGTAGCTTTAGCTTAGATCCTTAACGTTTTTCTCTATTCCCTGATGGTCAAACAAACCTTTTGTTTGATAAAGGTGAATCCTTTATTGCTTTATTAGTCATATTTTGAAATTTAGCTGAAGACCTACTTTTTGACATACCAAATTAAGCAGTTTCTGTTATTTAAACAGAAAAACTGTGCCTAAGTTGTTAGTCCTTGAACATTTAATGAGTAAAAAAATGCTAGCATTTTGCTGAAGGGAGGATAGAAAACCCTGAAGAGCTAAGTGAGCTTGTTGATGCAATGAGAGGAGCTGCCTGGATAATAAGTCAGTAGTCCTTGAAGAAAAGAAAGTGCAGAAAGAGAGAAAGCAGCCTGATAGCTCCCTCTAAGTACAGTGTGATGATTGTTTGCCTGCTGTTGTTCTTGTTCCCATTTCATGTTCTTTGTCTGCTTTTATTTCCCAATTTTAAGAGAATTTAAATTGTTAATATCTTGACTATATTGACATTGTTCCTTATCAACCAATAAACCCCTGAAGGTGTATAAATGTGCCGTGTCCAGTGTACATGAGACATAAGTGGAAAGGTAAAAATACTATTTCAGATTCTGAATTAATAAAATACAATTCAGTAAGATTAAAATCCTCTTTTTCAAATAAACAAGGCCAAAATAGGGGGTATTTGCCTTTTTATTTTTGATGTGTTTCATGATTGTATCTACAGGATAAGGAATTGATCAAGTAAAGGATCTAAGTGTGTTAGAAATCGGAGACTATTTGGCTTCCTGAAAGGAATCTGTGACCCAGACATAGGCTTCAGTCTCCAGTTAAGTGCACCGTGAATACTAAGCAATGGACAGCCCCCCCTCCCCCCAACATCCTACTGTCCTGGTTTGAGTTAAAACAGAACTAATTGTTTTCAGTGACTTTACTTTTCAGTTAAGTCTCCTCTAACTAACTGCACTTTCTGAAGTTAACATCATGGTTGTGGCAGACAGTGTCAGCTTCTGGCAGTGATAACAGTATTTATAGTTACTACCAAGGGCTGAAGTGCAGAAAGGCTGTTGCTTATACTTGCTTCTATGGAGACCAAGATCACTGCTAAATCTTGTGTACCATATTGGGGGTGCAGAAAGTAAAAGCCACACCTTCAGGGAGGAGTGGATGGGACAGGTGACCCTAAATTGACCAGTGAGGTATCCCATCCCATATAAGTCATATTCAATATAAAGCTGAGGGATTATGAGGGTCAAGCTGCTTCTTCAATGGCTGGTATCTGAGGAAGACTTTGTCCGTTCTGCATTTGACCTTCATCCATGTGTTCCTGAATCCAGCTCCAGAATCCAACTGCTGAATCTGGTTCCTGTTCTGGCACTGTGTGCAGTCTAGGACCAGTGCCTGCCCACAAGCATCAGTGGTGATGGTGACATAACTGCCATCAAGGGGATAGGTTCAATGTTAGTTTTCTATATATTTGTATGTATTTCATTTTGTTGTTAATATTTTCATTAGAGATGTTTTAGTTTTCTTTACCAATCCATAAGTCTCTCTTCTCTCTTAGACTGGATCTTTGGAAGAAGTTCTTCAGTACGAGGGTGGCAAGACTCTGGAATAAATTGCCTAGAGAAGTTGTGGATGCCCACTGCCTAGAGGTGTTTGAAGCTAGCTTGGATGAGGCCTTGAGCAACCTAGTCTAGTTGGGAGACATCCCTGTCCATCGCAAGGAGGTTGAATTAGATGATCTCTGAGGTCACTTCCAACCTAAGCCATTCTATGATTCTTTATTCCTATTCTCTTGCTCTTGATTAAGGGAGAGGGGGTAATACAGAGTATCTGACATTTGTCTGGTGGCCAGCCCAGCCCTACCCTTAAAGGTGTCAGTGTGTCCCTGAAGCACAATTCTTGCTGACACTCTGTTTCAGAATTCAAGAAAAAGCCAACTTGTTCTCTCTATTCTGGTTCTCAGCTATAACAAGTTGTCAAGAGATATCTACCATTATTCTTTCTAAAATATTTTTTTTATTTGCTTGCTTTTAAATCATAGTAGTGTTGTCTAGCATACTATTTATAGTAATTACTGAATCCAGAGACCTAAACTGAAGAGCCTCTTTACCCAGTCCATGGGAGGCTCCCAAAACAAGGATTCTATCTGGATGGAGTTGTCTTCTGAAACCCTGACTGTCCAGTCTAATGCTTGGAAAGATACCTGCCTATCTGTATTTCCTATGTTTCAGGTCTAGACAGTTATCCTAGGGCTCTGGAAGAAGCATTTTGGATATCAGTGCGTGGAAACTCCTGGAAGTAGGGAAATGAGAAAGAGAAAGACTGGAAGATAGCAAATTACTGCTGAGCAACTCATGGGGAGTAATTATAAGTGAATGAATCAGTAACTGTCAGTGAGTAAATCAGTAAGTCATACTCACAGTGTGCAAGTATGATGCTGAACTTGAAGCAAAAGCCTGGTCTCCTTCAGTAAAACACATGCTTATCAATGGTCATTCAAAAATGTCATGAGGCACCTTGTCTAAAACTAATGAAAACTGCTAGAATTCCTCTGGTCATTTAAAGAGAAGGGGAATGGGACATGAGGAAGCTGAATTGTGCAACACTTCTCATGCCTGCTAAAGAATTTTGTAGCATGAACTACATAGAGCATAGAAAGGGTAGACTAAGGCTAAATGTGAAGCATATCCTCTGGCAGAAGAATTCTATGTACTTCTACATACACTGAATTTGGCCCTCAGAAAATAGCAGGAGGATGTCAGCTACTGGGGGGAGAAAAGGACTACTCTGTGTCCAATACAGTAAAGTCCACTGGTTTCCATAACTCCATTGGTTTCGATAGTACTAGAGTCATTTTTAAAAGCAATGTAGTGCATGTTTGTATATATATTTTTATATGTAATTATACACATTATAAAGCATATTTATATGCACTATATCTACATAGGTGGTCAGGTTGGGATCAAGTACTTAATCTACCCTGAACATATATCTTGATTGGATCCTATGCAGTATTACTATAAAGTGGCATTTCAGGAAAAAGTTACTGTGTCCTCTAGTCAATGTCTTCACACTTGCCCCCACTATGTGCTTCCATTCAAGAGCCTGAAATTAGTTCATGTAATAGGGAGGTATGTTTAAAATATAACTTACAAGTCAACAAGGGCATCCCATTGGGCTGACCTAATGGAAATTATTCCCCTTGTGAGCAAGTTGCAGACAATTAATTTTCTATGTACATTTGACTGCAGGCAACTTGTATTAAGAAACACCACCCATGTATTTTGTCAGCCGCTAAAGGATATTTTTGCTTAGGTAAAGCATGATATATGTTTTTCTATTTTATACTTCAGTCTTTTGAAAATAAAATTAAGCAAGAGTGCTTATCCTGTTGTTATAGTTGCAGGCTACCTTTAGGAAGTTACCATTTACCAAAGCATACTGCAAGGTACCTTGAAAAAGAGCACTAAAATTTTGCTCAGAGTCCAATACATTGCAAATTGATTAATTTTGCTGTAGTGCTGTGACTACTTTGTACTTTAATATGATGACATACATAAATATTTTTTTTTATTGGAAGATACTCAGATGCCTTATTCAACACAGTGTGGACTGACCTTGCTCATTTTTTTTCATATAAAAACAACTACTTATTCTGTATGTATGTCATGCTTTCTCAGGAGAAATCAAACAAGACAAAGGAAAAACCAAAATTAATGCAGGTCAGTACAATATACAGTATAGAAAGCTGCTGAAATATTGCATGATGGTCTCAGCTGAACCTTTTAGGTATGCTTTGCTCAGTCAGGTATGCTTTGATTTTTAAATTACCTTATTCATATGCTTTCAGATAATTCTGCTTTTACAGTCGAAGTCCCTCTCATTCTTAGTGCTGAGACCCTTCTCTCATGAAGTCGTCACCAGTGAGAGTCTCCTTCTATTTGTTCACTTGTGAAACCAGCAGAACTAATTTTGACAGAGATCAGAATACTGCATTCTTCTATAAAACCCCTAAGGACTTTTGGATACATCTTTTCTGTACCCAATTTTCTCTTAAGCTTACAAAATGTTTAATTAATGTACATATTCTGACATTTGATGACCTATCTGCTACTTTCTTGTTGGTTGCCTTCACAGAACTTTGATTTCTGCTCTCTAGCCTGAATGACTTCCTTACTGAGGAATACTTTGGGATTTGGGACTTCTTTTTGCCTATCTGTTCTTTTATACAGTGTTATGCCTTCCTCCTGAGACAGTGTTACAGAGCACTTCAGAAAGTCACTGTAAAGTATTAGGCCTTTTAATTTCCTTTGCTTTGGCTGTGCTATGTACTGGTTTTCTGTCCCTATGCACCTAGAGACTTCTGATTTGAAGTTTATCCATGCTAATTGTACTAGACTTTATTCCCAAAATTTGCATGCTTGTTTGATCTTGTTGCCACTGGAACATCAATGCAGCTCCTGGAAATGTTTGCGACTTTTCTTTAACTTTCTGTGCTTTTCTAGTCATCTTGCTACTACTCACACATGTAAATGTGAGCATATACAGAAGAGTGTGGATTCATCGAATCATGGAATGGTTTGGGTTGGAAGTACCTTAAAATGTCATCCAGTCCAACCCAAGAAGGTTGATATTCCGCTAGATCAGGTTGCTCAGAGCCCTGTCCAGCCAGACTTTGAATGTTCCCAGGGATGGGGCATCTGCCACCACTCAGGGCAGCCTGTTCCAGTGTTTCACTGCACTCATTATAAAAAGTTTCCTCCTTCTATCTCGTCTAAATCTACCCTCTTTTAGTTTAAAGCCATTAAACCTGTTGCAACAGGCCCCTGCTAAAAAGATTGTCCCCATCTTTCCTATAGCCCCACTTGAAGTACTGAAAGGCTACAATAATGTCTCCCCAAAATCTTCCTTTCTCCATGCTGAACAATCCCAACTCCCTAGAGATGTTCAGCCCTCTTGACATTTTTGTGGCTGTCTTCTGGACTTATTCCAACAGGTTCATATCTTTTTTTGTGCTGAGGTCTCCAGAGCTGCCCAGGTCGGGGGAAGAATCACCTCCTTTCACGTGCTGGCCATGCTTATTTTGATGTAGTGCAGGATACAGTTGGCTTTCTTGGCTGTGAGCGTACATTGCCAACTCATGTCCAGCTTTTCATCCACCTGTATCTCCTAGTCCTTCTCCACAGGGCTGCTCTCAATCCCTTCATCCCCCAGGCTGTATTGATATCAGGGATTTCCCCAAACTAGATGCAGCACCTTGCACTTGGCCTTTGAACTTCATGAGGTTCACATGGTCCTGTTTCTCCAGCTTATCCCTGTCCCTCTGGATTCTTTTGCTGGTCTAAAGGACTAGAGCTTTCAAAAATATAAGTCTGTTCATTTCCTGAATATTCCCTATTGTGATGCTGATTACTTGTCATGGAAGCCACTTGTTTTTAGTATTTCATGCTTGCTTGCCTCTGATTCCTTTGACATTACCTGTTTACAAAGATGCTGTGACTGCTAATTACAGGATTTTGAGTGGCTCTTATCCCTGTATTTTAATTGCAATCCAGGCATTTGTTAGAAATTCTATGTGGAGAGAAAATCTTATGAACACTAACTCAATAAAATTCAGTTCCATTGTATCAAAGTTTGAGGGCAGTAACGTTGTTTGGCAATCTACTTCATGAAAAGTAAAATCTGAACATGGAAAGATATTAAATCCATGACAGCAGTTTTCCTTTCTAAGCTTTGGAGAGTGTACTACAAACAGCAGTGAGGAAAAACATGGTAATGTAAAGCAAAAAAAAGAAAATAATCTCCTTTCACGTTGCAGTGTGATTTTGGGTTTACTGATCATCAGTCTTAGTGATCACTTAAATTAGAAAGAACAAAATGCTTTCCAAAAGCCTGTGCTTGGCACTGGTGAGGCCACATCTCAAGTACTGGCTTCAGTTTTCATCCCCTCACTACAAGAAGGACATTGAGATGCTGGAGTGTGTCCAAAGAAGGGCGACAAAGCTGGTGAAGTGTTTAGAGCACAAGTTTTATGAGGAGCATCTGAGAGGACTGGAGCTGTTTAGCTTGGAGGAAAGACGGCTCAGGGGACCATATGCTCTCTATAACTACTTGAAAAGAGATTGTAGAGAGGTGGGAGTCGATCTATTCAACCAAGTAACAAGTGATGGGACAAGAGGAAATCGCCTAAAGTGGCACCAAGGGAAATTTAGATTGGATATTAGCAGGAATTTACTCACCGAATAGGTTATCAGGCATTGGAATGGCTTGCCCAGGCAGTGGTGGAGTCCCCATCCCTGGAGGTACTTGAGAGTCATGTAGCTGCAGTGCTTAGGGATATGGTTTAGTTGTGGTCTAATCATTGTTAGGTTAATGAGCGGACTCATGATCTTAAAGGTCTTTTCCAATCTAGGCAATTCTGTGGTTCTGTGATTCTGTCTGGGTGTACTGACTTACTTGACTTCCATTTCAAAATGATTTTGATTTTTAAAGAGGAGTTTAGAAGTCATATTTTTTTTTCAGTGTTTGTACCAAATAAGATCAGGATTCAGCACCTTTCACAGTGTTAATTTAACCATGGAAAAACTAATTATGGTCAGTTACATCCTCACTGGAGCTAAAATGCTTAGTAGAAGGTTTTTGTCTAGAGATTTTGTCTTGTTACCACTGTCAGAAGCTCAGAGTTTAATCTTGCATTGCAAAGTTTCCACCGTCCATCTAGAATGACTGTTTTGTCGTGTTACTGTTCTTCTAATCTTCTTACTCTTAGTCTCAATAAAAGAAATGACCTGGCTACTCCTTGAATTAGCTTAATAACTCAGGTACTGTTTCACAGTGCCTTTGAAATGTTTACCAGCAGGATACTTGCTGAGAATCTTTATTTTGCCTTCTTGGCAGCTTTCTAACTACTGTTTTTTAAAAGTAAATCAACACATGTGCATAGTAAACACTCTAGCAAGCTAGTATAGCCATACCATCCTGCAACTAGGCAATACAGAGCATTAATAAATCACTGCAGATCAGCCACATATGCTTCACACTGTATCAGATGCTTCTGGTAGCTGATACATAATATTCCCTCCTCTTTTCCACAGCAACTATTTATGTAAAACATCGCAAACTTGAACTGCAATATTACTGAAGTGTCTGTCTGCATTAGGATGCGTATCACATTGCCAGACATGGTGTATTGAGAGGAATAAACTAATTTTTATGAAATAAGAATCAAGCTTGAATCAAATCCAGACAAAACATTCTTAAGGTTCAGAAAACTTTATTCTTGGATATTTCTTTTACCTCTGTACTTTGAGGATTTACCAGGATGGGAAGAAATAATAATAATAATAATATAAAAAAGATTACATATAGGCAAAACTTTCACCAGAGGTCTATTTTTAATAATACTTCCTTATTAGTTCAATATGGAAAACTTCAGAAATTACAAAAAAAAACCCATTATGAATGCTGATTCTACAATGGAGAATCAATCCAATGCTTTTTGCTTATCTATCCTTCATTAATACCAGTAACAAGGATTCCTGTACTGAATCAATCTATGTCAGGTTTAAAAAGAAATTGGATATTTGGTTTATTTTACTCAAATACTACTGTGATGTATCTGGTGGTTCTATTTACTCCTAAAAAGCAGGCAGGACTTTTTTTTGTAATTTTCAAGCTTCATGAAATGATCTTTAGCTGGGGCAATTTATACTCCTGTGCTAATATTATATGTGAATAAGATTTTATTTAATGCTTAAGGATGTGTTGGTGTCAATAAACAGAATATATAACTATGCAATGGGAAGTAGCTAATGCTAGTTTGATTATCTTTTAACTAGTCTTTAGTAAAGTTAATTTTGCTTGAAAGCAGGAAAAGTTAAATTTCTTGTTATTTGGAATTGTTATGCATTTATAATTTAGCAAAGAAGTCTTTCGGTTGAATTAGAAATTTTAATTGTTATATTTTTCTTACGGTACTAGGTGTAACAGTGGTGGATGTAAGAGGCAAATTTATATTCTCTAGCTCTTCTATTGATTTGCAGGGCATCAAGAGTGGATCCTTAAAATCTGGACTGTATTTCCAAAGATATTTTAAAATCTCTAAGCTGATGAGCTTCAACTACTTGTTTCTGATACACAGTTTTGAACACAAGGTAAGAGATAGCAACATTGGAAACACAGTGCATGGATCTCATGAGATCTTTTCTGTTCCGCACACAGTGCAGAGACTTAATTTAGGCTGAATAACTGGTTATAATGTTCTTCCTGAAACATAAGGAAGGTAACTAAAAGTGATCATTTTTTTAACTAGAATTTTGGGAGCACATTTTCACATTTTCCTCAATTAACCACTTAAATCATGGCTTTTTTTTGTGGAGTCAGATGTCATTTTAAAGTAGCCATGTTTCCTTTACTTATAAAAATGACACTTTTGTGCTTCTGAACTATGACCATATTCCATGGTGTTGCAATGACCTATCAAAAGCTGAATGTAGGATAGTCTGCGAGCAGAAGGAAACCGGAGATCAGAGGAGCATATACGGTGCAGTATCATGATGACAGAGGTGAAAAAAAATGATGAGCAAGCAGGCTTTAAAATGTCGGTATTCTATAGTGACAGGTATTTTCCTCTTTGGTCTGACAATAAAAAGGTTTTGGCCAATGACTTCTCCCGAGGATGATAAAAATGTCTAAAATGACATCTTTCTGCTTTATGCTAATGTTTGTAATGGGCAGTAGAAAGCAGAAAACCCCATGGGATGTAAGGAAACCAATGCAAATCTGAGCTGCTGACTTTCTGCAGCTGCCTTGGGCTGACATTTACTAATAAAAGTTGTCTAGTTTGAGGGAAACACAAAACATAAATAACATGATTGACTGTCAGAAGAAAATAATAATTGTAAAATTAACTTGGTTTTACTAATCTGTCTGTAAGTTGTTCTTCGTAACAGCAGTAATGAATTTTTAACCTGGAAATAACTTAAGTATACTAATTCACAGCACCATTACAAGGTATTTACAGACAGGGTGAAGTTTCATGTTTGTGATAAGTTCCATACTTAGGAATTTTAATTCTGTGATGGTTATTATTCATTCTTTCATTATCCAGTTGTGAGATCACCACAGATCATGTAGAGTAGCTGTATTCCTTCTACAGAGTAACTTATGCAAGATGAAAAATTTGTGGTAAATAAGACATTCTGAAGACCTGCGGAAGGGACAAAAGATCAATTTCTTCATACAACTGAAGAGCATCTGTGGAGTGAGGCGGGGTGCAAGTGTAAGTGTTCCACTTAAAATAGCAGCTGGTTTCACATCACCAACTGACAAATCTGAAATTGTGATTCACTGGCTAGAAAACTTTGGCATTCTAAACCTACTATTAACCTTCTACAGAGGGCAATTGAGAGAAAAAAACACAGGCAGAAACAATTCAAGCGCTAACACTACCACCATCTTCAGAAGAAATCAAAAAGCTGTACATTAGCTCAAGTCACCACTCACCAGACCATAAAGGCATTGTCTCTTGCTCTTAATTACAGTGCTGCAGCATTTATGCATGGGCATAAACTGTGATTTGTAACCATTTGGGAATATGAGATCACACCAGTTATTATTACTATTCTCCTACACAAGAAAGAGAGTGACGTGTCAGATTGAAAATTGTCAATGCTGTCTTTTATCTATTCCTAATAAAATGTTAACAAAGCTCTTGTCTTTCAGATTCTAGAATATTAGATCTATTTATACTCAAGAGTCAATGCATTTTGAGAGCAGACTGTGGTATACAGGTAAGATTATATTAT
>VWZK01012400.1:78182-140132 GCA_013396935.1 Baryphthengus martii
ATATTATATTATATTATATTAGTGTATGCAAAGGCACACAAACAGTAGCAACTGAAATACAGTGCTCTTACAGTCTTAAAAAACAACTTTACAGAAACTTGTCAGAAAACATGGGGGATCATGCAAAAGTCATCATTATCCATTTATTACTTTGGCTGTATCTCTAAGATTCATCTGCTCCAGTATTCTTACTGGTCACTTTAGAGCAGCAAAGCCTCTGCTGGAATTAGAGAGCAATTATTGCCTCTCACAAGTTTAATAAACTTCAGTGGATTTTTAAAAGATACCAAGCTGATTGACAGGGTCATGTTACTTACCTTGCTGAATGATTCAGAAGTCCGGGTATTTCACCCAGAGGAAAACTGGAGGGTTTTATGAAGTAGTACTGTGCAAGATCAAGTTCCTTATCACCAATAAAAACTTTGCATTCGTCCAAGTCAAAGCTACTTTTTGTCCAGGAAGCCTCATACCAAATGTTTTCTTGGAATGACCTCCAGGGATGGGAGTTAGCTTCAGATTAAGTCCTTGCTGGGGCAAGGACTGAGGGACCCTGGGGGGCTGACATGGGGTCCTGGGCTATGGGCAGGGTTTGCGGGGGAATCCCTGGGGGAATGTCCCAGGGACATTCAGGCCCATTAGTGCCTCCAGGGCCTGGACAGTGTTTCAAACTCACGAGCATTTGAACTACATTTTGCTTTTTCCAGCTCAGCTCTAGATGATCACAAAGAAATTATGCAGAATTACTAGCTCAAAATCACTCACACTGACTCTACTGAAGGGAGAGCAGACCTGTGAACTACCTGCATAGATCCAAGACAATCTTCTTTTAGTGCAAAAGAGTTATTAGTTGCCATGTTGTGCTTTCATCTCTTTCTTCTCCCCTTGTTTTTCCATCTCTCCTCCCTGCCCTCACTGAGAGAGCAACAGCATGAAATGGCAGAGCAGAGCTCTCTGGCTGATGAGGGGGTTTGGTGCTCACAGCAGGGAGCTGGAAGGTTTCTGGGGTCCATAAGCACCTTGCTTTGTAGCTCCCTTCATGTATCTTCCTTTATCTTTAGAGACAGGGCACCCCGAAGTCAGATCCCCCAGGCAGCAAGATGTTTTGAGGGGGAAAGGTGAAAAATCTTCTTTCCTATCAACAGGTCCCCAAAACCCCAATAAACCTCCAGGGAAAGTATTTAATACAATTATAATGCTAACAACATTATGGTAATCATCAGACTGATAAATATTTACGATCAATAAAATTTCTGATTTTCCTTCCATTTGTTTCACTGTTTTCTTCATTAAAGAGTTAAGAACGAATCCTCATTCTGCTTCCATCTAAGCAAAGCATTCCTACAAAGATAATTATTGATCCAGTCCTAACAGTTACCCACAGACTATCTTGCTGCAGACTTGTCAACAATAGTCGAAAAAGCACTGAGTCAATCTTCTGTGATTGAGTATGGGTTTTATACTTGCCATTACTGAAGTTAATTTTCCCGTACTTAGAAGTTAAAATTACAGAAATGGGAATTGGAGATTGAGCCCTCAAAATACACTTATCCACTGCGCTTTGTAGTAATGTGGGAGAGGTAATTCACTAATTTTCTGTCTCTTTTCCTTAGGGAAACTTGTAAGCCTTTTTTATCTCTTGTTTTTTTTTTTCCCTTTCCTTTTTTTTTTCTCCTCACAAAAGGGAGTGCAAATTTCCCAGAATTTTAGCCACCAAAGACAGTAAGTTGAACATGACTATGTTATAGTAAAGTGGGATACAGAGATAATGAGTAGAGAAGTAATTCCGTTATGGCATAATGTCATTTAAAATTAGTCAAAGGGTGGAAGTGTGGAATAGTTTTTTCTTTAGTTGAGTATGTAGGAGGAAAAAATGGTAAGAGATCCTTTCAGCTAATACCAGAGAGGTTTGCAATTGATTTGAACAGTCTCCTTCATGCTAAGAGGTATAATAAAGACTATCTACTAAAGCTAGATGTCCATTTGCTTATGAATTCTGGTACATTTTATGAGAAAGCCTTAGTTGCTTACCATCACAGAAGAAATAATTATTGATGATGTGGAAAGTTCAATTCAAATTTATTGTGAAAATTCCTAGGAAGTACTGGGTGTATGGCACTATCTTAAAATTTTAGAAAATTTTTGAATTTTTGTATGATTCATTGAGGGCATTTCCAAGGTCAACACTAGCAGATTTTTATTTTATATTTTAATGTTTGAGGAAAAGAAAATAGAAAGCAGTTAAGAAGGATCGAAGCTAGAATTCTGTACTCCTTTGTCTTCATAGTCCATTCATTCCATACATGTGAAGTATTACACAAATTGGTAATTTCTTTTTTTTTTTTTTTTTTTTTTGAGATCAGTTCTACACGCTTAGGAAAGAAATTTAGAAGATAGATAAGACTCACTAAAATATTTAATGTGATAAACTGAGGCTAGTTGTTTATTACTGGAGATGCATTTCTGATTCTTGCATACACCAGGAAAATACAAACTTAGTACCTATCCAAAAGTGTAAAGAGGGGAAAAATTGCTATTAGCTGTAAAAAAAAAATATAAAATGAAAAATGCCAAGGCCTACTGGTGAATGAGTTAGTTCATTTGAAAACAGCTGGGTCAAAGTAAAAAGTATGCTGTTCTGCAAATCTCTTACTCTCTGTGAGGTAAAGATATTTGAATCAAATAATTTGGGAAACCACATTTTTTTTCCTCCCTGCTATGCAAAACTTTGGACCTTGGTGGAGGTAAATTCAAGTATGAAAGTTGAACCTGGACTGTTAAAACCCCAGTCTAGAATTGCGGCATACAGACTGGCATGAAATACTGAAGTATTAAATTATATTTCCATATGCATTTTCTGCTTATTCTATAGCAAAATATCAAGTAGACATCAGTGGATTCTATCAAGACTCAGCTAAGACACATAGTAATATGTTCCATATGTAGGCAGTTCTGCAAGAGTGGACTTCTTACAGTGATGAGGCTCTAAAATAGCAAACCCAACATGTAAAAGGAATATTCTCTGAGGATCAGAGGAAGTTATAGGCATTTTCTATGTTTACATTGACCTAAATAATTCTTTCAGGTAAAATTGACAAGGGATAAGTTTTTTTTTGTTTGTTTGAATTTAAAATGGTAATTCTCTCTCTCTCAAAAGAAAAAAAAAAATAAAAAATTTCTTTGGGACACTGAGAAGGTTAACAAGTTAACAATAACTTTGCAGGCCACACCAAGCATCATTTATTGCACTGCCCACACTCTTACTGCTGAGATGGCATGTTAATCATGTGAGATACATGTATATCGCATCATTAATGGTTTTTCAGTCTCTTCATTATGAACTATGAAAAGATTGTGCTTTGGTCATACTTGAACCTTAATTTCCATTTCCTGTTTAAACACTGGTATTTGAAGGGAATATCTTCCATAGCATGCACCTCCTTTTTCACTTCTGAATCATTGATAGCTTGTATGTGTGATCCTTACATGAATCAATCCAATTTTTATGGCATGCATGAGGAAATGACAGGATGGCTGCTCCCAAGATCCAGAACCATCTACCACCTCTCAGGGCAACCTGTTCCAGTGCTTCACCATCCACACTGTAAAAAATGTCTTCCTTCTATCTCATCTAAATCTACCCTCTTTTAGTTTAAAACCTGTCACAACAGACTCTGCTAAAAAGGTTGTCCACATCTTTCTTATGAGCCCCTTTTAAGTATTGAAAAGCCTCAATCGGATTTCCCCAAAGCCTTTTCTTCTCCATGATGAACAACCCCAACTCTCTCAGCCTTTCTTCATAGAAGAGGTATTTCAGCCCTCTCACCATTTTTGTGGCCCCCCTCTGGACCCATTTCAACCGGTCCATGTCTGTCTTGTGCTGAGGGCTCCAGAGCTATCTGAATGCAGTCTTCCAGGCAGGCACTGGTGAGGCTGCACCTCGAATACTGTGTTCAGTTTTGGGCCCCTCACTACAGAAAGGACATTGAGGTGCTGGAGCATGTCCAAAGAAGAACAATGAATCTGGTGAAGGGTCTAGAGCACAAGTTTTATGAGGAGCAGCTAAAGGAACTGGGGTTGTTTAGCCTGAAGGGGAGCTGAGGGGAGACCTTACTTCTCTCTACAACTACCTGAAAAGAGGTTGTAGTGAGGTAGAGTTCAGTCTGCTCTTTCATATAACAAAGAATAGGACAAGAAAAAATGGCCTGAAGTTGTACCAGAGGAGATTTAGATTGAATATGAGGGAAAATATTCTTCGCTGAAAGGATTGTAAAGCACTGGAACAGTCTTCCCAGGGAAATAATTGAGTCATCATCCCTGTAGATATTTAAAAGATGGGTAGATGTGGCACATAGGGACGTGGTTTTGTGGTGGATTTGGCAGTGCTGGGTTAACTGTTGAAGATTGGAAATTTGATCTTTCCCAACCTAAATATTTCTATGATTCTATTATTGTCTACCCATCTTAAAATATGAAAGAAATTTGACTTGGAATAAATCAGTCCTTCTGCAGCCTTTGTCTCTCTCTAATCACATCTCTCTGCTCTGAGTTGAAAAATAATCTACTAGAAAATGTTATGGCACCTGTACTGCTTCTTTGATACAGTTTACAGAATTCTTATACCAATGTTTTTCCATCGTAAAAGGAAAGAATATGCGGCTGCAGAAGAACAAGACTCTTCTGTACAATGGTATGATGGTTTTATATTAGATTTAAATATTGATTGAAATATTTTAGCCTCCTATTATACTTCTAAGTTGTTATTAGCCCCAAGTTGATTCTGTATATGTTCTTCCTAGCCTAGTTAGTCTTAATTTTGTCTTTTTTTTCCTCTTTAGTTTTATTTAATCCTACTAATTTCATATTTTTTTATCAATTGAACAAAATGATTCTGAAGGTAGTTGCCTTTCCTAAGTGCTTCCTACTCACCAAGCTTGCTGTTAATGAAAATTTTTGTGTCCTCTTTCCTCCAGCATTGAAGCTCTCAATGAAAACCCTGAACAGACGTATAAAAGAATTTGATTAGTACAGCTGCAGAAACTACTGAACACTACACTTTGATCAGGTTAGTTTGACCAGTCTTTTTACCATTGTAAGATAATTTTAGGTGCAGTGCATTTCCATAGTAAAAATACGAAATATCTTTTGCTTTGCCTATCGACTCTACACTGTCAAAGAAGATGATTTTGACAGGGTATGTTTTTGTACTTTCTTTTGAGATGTTTCCTATCTTATTACCTTCAGGGGCTAATTAAATGATTGCTTAATGCTTTTGCACAATATCTTTCTGGATTCATTATGTGTAGTTCTACTTTTTCTTCATTCTGCAGAAAGATGACTGTATTTATTGTTAGCTAGTCTTCCTGTGTTTATTGTCAGCTCTGTGTTTCTCATCTTAAGATCTCTTAATTAGTTGCAAATGATTCGAGGATCACATTTGTTATTTCCTTCAAAGCTATGGATTGAAATCCACCTCATTTATTGTGTTGAATATGTCTTACAGTTCTATGTATTCTGTAATTGGTTCTTTCCACTGCTGGCCTGAGCTACCCCATTATAAAGTTTGCGTTACATGCATGGTTGCTATTAATCTTTTTGTCCAAAAGCTCATACTGAAAAGGCAGAAAGTATTCCGACTTTGTTAGTATTATTCATTATTTATTCACTCTCTCTCAAATAATTGATCTATATTTTCCCTCAACTTACTCCTAAAGAAATATAATGTGCTTTCTTTTCATATTGCTTGATTTGTCTCTTGGTAAGTATATCTTAAAGCATAGCTTTTATGCATTTTTTTCCTTTGTTATTTTGTTCTTTATTTAGAACCCCCCTCATTCATGCGTTCATGCTTCTGCTTTTTGTGCAGTTCTATCTTACCAGTTTATTCAAGACCTCTGAATGCTGCTATAGGGTCTTCTACTTTATGTATTACCACCTCTCTGTCTCACATTGCCACTACCTGTGACATCACCTATTTAGAAGCTGCAAGGTCTCTTATCTCACTTCTTTCTGTATTCTCTTGAACCACCTCATTATTTCCCTGTGATGTTGGAATGAATCACTGTGGACTCCCACCTCTCTCTCAGGCATTTGCTCCTTATACAGGGCCATCAAAAAATCCTGTTGTGAAATGATCTGTAGCTATGTTTGTCTCTCATAAAGGAAAAAGAAAACATAGACATGTTAGTTTTTCATTCATACATACAGATAACCCACTAGACCAGTGTAAGTTACTCAGCAAACTTATCTTTCTGTGTGAATGAGTTTTGATTTTGCTTACTAATTGATACTGGTTTATTGTAATATTGCTCATGGACTCCTTATGAGTAATTTGCTTGGAGTAGATTTTTATATATCTTCTTGTAAATTTCCTCGCCTCATCTAAGCCTTCAGTTACATCATTGCTTGATTCTCAAATGCTTTTCAGGACAGTCCTCAGAAATTTCTGATGCACTCACATATACATATCAGTTGTGGACCAATCACTTGCATTCCTGACATTTTTTAAAAACAAATCAGAAGGCAGTACTTTTCTCCCTGAATAATGAAGAGGTAAATGATTAAGTTGTTAAACAAAATTTTAATGTTTTAAGATTCACAACAAATAAAATATATGCTATTTTTTCTGCTTAAAAGCAATACTCAAGCTTCCCTAGCATGTATGAGAATTGTAATTTAACTGCTAAGTGAACTCTGACAAAGCTTTTGAATTATGTGCTACATTTGCTTACTCATAAAAATATCCCTGCATTCTTCATTACCCTTACTACATGGACCTGCTGGGACACGTTCCTGTGTGACATACTCTAGGTGATCCTGCTCTGGCAAGGGGGTTGGACTCGATGACCTTTCGAGGTCATAGAATCAGAGAATCAGAGAATCGCTATGGTTGGAAAGGACCTCCAGGATCATCTAGTTCAACCCTCATCCCAGCATCCCTAACCACTAGACCATAGCCTCAAGTGCTATATCTACTTGTTTTTTAAACACCTCCAGGGATGGTGACTCCACCACCTCCCTGGGCAGGCTGTTCCAGTGCCTAACCACTCTCTCAGTAAAGAATTTCTTCCTAATATCCAATCTAAACCTTGTAGCAAAATGCTGTCAGGCCAAACACCCAACACCATGACAATCTATAGGGAATTGAAAACAAGTCATACTACTTTTTTTTTTTCCTGCCAGAATTTCAGATTTATTAATTTTAGAGATGAAAAGCATTATAGGATTACTTTTGAGTTTCACTCTAAAGTGGGACCTCATGTTTTATGGCATTTCCTGGAGGCAAATGGTCAACAGTTGAGGGGACTAAATTTTGCTTTTTTTTTTTTTTCATTATAAAACAACAGTAAATGTCTAGTAGAGGTGACCTTATGATGAGGACAAGGAGTTATATTAAGAATTAAATACATGTTATTTGATAATACCGACTTTGTTTTGAACTATGTGAGGAAGTTGGATTTGCTAACAATAAAATATTTTCCTCTCTGCGGAAACTTTCAGTTATATAGCTCATAGTCTGATCCAGGTTGCAGGGAAGTAAATGACAATACTTCCACAGAGGGCAATAGCGGTAGGATACACCCAGTAATTCGTACCAAGTCTTGGGTGCAGACTTAGAGGGAAAAAGAAATGGAGAAAAATATATGTTTAAAAACTGTCTTGGTTCACATCTAATTCTAGTGCTCTTAGTAAAACCAATGCAGAGATTGGCAAAGGTAATGAAGCACATGAAAAAGTTTCTGGATAGAGAGTGCACATTCTCAAGTGCAGAGTGAGTTCAAGGTTATCACTAATAGACTTGAGATATGAGTCTGAGATCTTTAATATGCAATGTAGAATCTTCTGTGAGATCTATGAGAGACAAGAATCAGCAAGAGAAGAAAGTGGAAATGCAACAGGAATGCTCTCATGAGATTCAGAGCTGACATACATGAATCCAGTACAGGAGTATGTAAATTCCATACAATTAATAACCACAAAAATAAAATAATAAGTGGTTCTAACTAGGTTAGATTTGGAACCTCATACTTGATGTTAGATTACCTTTTCAGATCCCACAACAGAATTTGTATTATGGAGATTTGGAATATATATTAGGAAAAAGTCCAAGGATATAAGTGTTTTGTCCATTTACGGCTAAGTCCCCCAATTACTAAAAGCTAGAAACTCACTTTTCACTAGTGCTCTATGCCCTTAGTTATGTTTGAAAAGGTTACTTTCACCAGTCAGCAATTTTGCCAGCAAATGACTGGCAAACCTGAGAATAATTCTTGCCATTTCCTTCTTTGTCTAGTACTGGATTAAAATCAGTACAAAATGTTAAACTATGTGCATTCAAATTTAGGTGCTATTCTAAAAGTAAAAAAGTTCATATCAATTCAGTTATAGAAGACATGGATGGGGCTGAAAGTGATTCAGTAGAGGTTTAGCCAATGTTGAAGATGTTATTCTAGCATGGTCTGCCCAAATATAATTCATTTAGATATCAGTTTTTAGGGTGTGTGGTGACTGGACCTTGGTTGGATGTCGGGTGCCCACCAAGCTACTCTATTGCTCCCTCTCCTCAGCAGGACAGGGCAGGGAGTAAATAAGACAAAAAACCCCTCATGGGTCAAGATAAAGGCAGTTTAATTAAGCAAAAGCAAAGGCAGCATGCAAAAGCAAAGGAAAAGGAAAGATTTATTCTCTACTTCCCATCAGCAGGTGACGTTCGGCAACTTCCCAAGAAGTAAGGCTTCTGTCCACGTAGCAGTTGCTCCAGAAGACAAATGTCATAATAATGAATGTCCCCACTCCTCCTCCTTTCTCTTAGTTTTTTATTGTTGAGTAGATGTCATGTGGTGTGGAATATCCCTTTGGACAGTTTGGATCAGATGTCCTGGCAATGTCCCCTGCCAAGGTCTTGCCCACACCCAGCTTCATGGTGTGGGGAGAGACAACCTTGATGCTGTGTGAGCCCTGCTCAGCAGCAGCCAAAACACTGGTGTGTTACCAACACCCTTCTAACTACCACTACAAGGCACAGCACTATGAGGGCTGCTATGGGGAAAACTAACTCCATCCCAACCAGACCAAACAAAATGGTTTGATATTACTAAAGACTGTGAGGTTCTTGTTACATTTCAGCAAATATGTAGTAATCAAATTCTTGGGGAAGCCTGCATGTGCATGTCTGAGAAATGAACAGACGTTTCCTTTGGTGATGATCCTGAGATGACAATGATCACAGGATCACAGAAAATCATTTACCTGATCTACTTCTCTCAAGTTTTATGCCAACGCGATATGTGATATGTCAACGCCTATGTGACAGGTGTTTGTTCCTGGAAATATTTAGAACTGACCTAGTGACCAATGCATGATAATTACCTAGCACCATAGTTATACAGGAAGTCTGAATGCTTCTCTAGTATGTTTTGCTCAAAAGTCAAAAGAAATGGCTTTTTGTTTATTCATGAGAAGTCCTCTGATTCAGCATGCTGGTAAGGTTCCAGGCAACTCTGTGCCTCGGAGGGACTCTCCAAAAGGGTTGTCTGTTCCCACTGTAAAAATAAAAAGTACCCAAGTACTCTTTTAAAAAACCTCAATTGCAAGTTTCGTTTGTCTTAATTTACTTCTGGTCTCCAGAAATGATACAACCTGGTATAACCTTGACACAACCTCTAAGTAACGACGCTAATAGTATTTAATGTTTCAATTTCTATAAATAGAAATTTGCTATCTATTTAGCATAGTGCTTTACAGAACCTTTAGCAGTATTTCAGTTTTCAAGACCATCCATTCTGGAAATATTTACACAATTTTGTTGAGTGCAAAACGTGCAATCTGATCTCACTCTTCTCAGCCTTGCAATGGAAGACACATGGATGGATTACGGTTCAACTAGCTGTAGAAACCACCCTAAGAAAAAAAAAAATCCCAATTAGGAAGAAATATTGTTTCAAAATCAAGGGGCCTTTATCGTCAGTATTTGAATTAGCATCTACTTATGTTTTTTAAAATATGACTATTGTGTTAGGAAGGCTGAAATATTGGAGTTCTTCCTCATGGATTGTGTAAGCCCGTAACAAAATGTACCTTTATTAGAATTTCCCCCTATATGCAGATACTGCCTTACTATCTTGTTTGTTGAGTAAAGCTGTTTTAGTAATCATTTGCAGTATCTGTTCTCTGCTTTTTTACCTTGAAATTCAGGTGCACTTACAATCATATTATTGTTAAGATATCTGGAGAAAGTGCAGGTGTTTTAGTAACACGGACAATGTTGAAACTGAAGCTCTAAGACAAAGTTTCCTTTATTGCTTCATAACGTTCATACATACAAGTAGATTTTGAAAACAAATTCATTTCTGATGCAAGTACTGCAACAGTAATTTGTAAGAAGTTTTTCTGCATAACCCATCAGCAAATTTCCCATAGAGTTTGTCTTCAGTGATGACATACTAATGAACAAAAACCTGATGTTTGCTGTGTCAGAGAACAGAGTGGGTCATCCTACGTTGTCATTTTCTGTGTTTTCACACTTCCAGGTCCCGGAATGCCATTGAACTACTGAAATCTGCTTGTTTGGTTTTTTTTTTTTTATTCAAGACTTACTTTCTTTCTCATTAGAGCCTTAGTTTTAAAGAAACGGTATTGTAAAAAATACTTGGGATTATTTTGGAGGATGTGCAGATTTGAGACTTTTAGGGATATATTTTCAATAACTTTTACACAAATAGGTTAGCAACCCAAATGTATCTTCTTTTTTGTTTTTATTTGAAGAAAAATAGGAAAGCTAGGATTTTTGTATAGTCAAGGAATTACGGTTAAAGCTCGGCTACTTAATATAATGAATTGCACTGTAAAATGAAAAACATTTTCAAGTATTGTTTAAGTTTCTTTTCTCTTCTCCTTCATTTTGCTTATTTTTCTATCCACTACAGAAGTCTTTGATGGGGTCATTAATTTGCAAGGTGAAAAAATTTCTCTAGCTATGGAAACCATTAAATCTCTTGTTGAAGTTTCCAAATAATATGAAGCATAATTGTGACATCTGAAAGAGAAGGTAAAAGACAGAGTCTAAAAATGACACATTTGGTGATTTGGATAACTTTAACTACATTTTCACAGGGAATACCTGCAGTAAAGCCAATTTTCAATAACTTTTGAAGCTTGATTTTTAGTTTTCAACACTAAGGTAATTGTAAGTTCTGAAGATCATACTTTTTATAGGAGTGTTTTTAGGTGTTTGACAAACCTGCAAAATTTAAATCAGGTCAAGGTTATACTGGTACATTAGTGCTTGGATTGAAGATACAGGCTTACTCAATTTAATGTGCTAACTTCAGAAGTTATATTCTGCATCAAAATTTTATTTCCAAACACAGTTAGTACTTCAGAGAATTTAAATCTGGGAATTTAGCCTAAAGTCTAAACCATCCTAAAGTATTGTTGAAAATATAACTAAAGAGCATTACCAATTCTAATAAATAAAATTCTCAAGTTTAAAGTTTTTTCCTTTTGCTGACATGATACCAAATGCAGATCTCCACTCTTTCCATGATTCTAGTCCTTATTGCTGACAATTTTGTTAAAGAAGCATGCTGCTGTTTCACTTGAAAGACATCCGTTTTGCTCCATCCTGTATTCAGGGCAAATGTCTAACTTTCAAGATCACGTTGAACAAAATAATGATCAACTGTTCCCAGAAGCATCGCTCAGTTCAAGGCTAAATGTCTTTTTGTTCAGCATCTACTTTCTTCTTAAACACAAACAGGAAAGAGATGCCTGTTCCATAGATAGTGTTTGGTATTTATTTTCTCAACAATCTAATGTTACTTTCTTTTCTAAACTGTTATGAGCATAATGATAGTAAATCAAGGAAAATCATAGTGCCACATAGAAAAAAATAATTTGACTATGACTGGTCATTCTGCCCATGACCCAAATACATATCACAATCTGTTAAAAACTGAAATGAGCTTAGAAAAAACCTCTTGTGTAATCATGACAGGTGTACAGGAATGTGAAAAAAATATTAGAAATGATAACACACTTTGCTTAAACAAGCATACATACAATCTTCTATTGTGTAGATATGTCTCCTTCCTTCCTAATATAGAACCTTGTTTTGCAATATGCTTTAGGTTGCTTGTAACTTTATACACAGAAACAATGAGTGTGACTTGAGCAGACTTCCCTGCTTGTTTTGCTCTTTTGTAATGTCATCCTTCCCGATCATGCTTGTCTCTTCTGATATACTGCCTCTTGTGAAAACTGTGAGGTCTGTAAATGTCTTTATAATGACTAGCTCACTGAAGCCCTGTCCTTGATGACAGCTACCATAATGCAAATAATAAATAATAGTAGTGTCTGTGCATAGCTACAACAAATTCAGTGAAGCAATACATGTTCCTGGGTATACAGGGATTCTAATAGTATATTGCATAGGGGTCAAATCTTTCCTCAGTATCACATGGCACTGTGTCAATGCAGGAACTGGAGCTCAAATTCTGCAGTCAGTTCTATATTTGAATTTTCACTGAGTTCAGTGAGTCTCTGTGAGCATACTGATCCACTCTTCCATATTTATTGAGCGAAATACTTTTATCATTTGCAGTCTACATACTTCAGTGATGTTACATGCACATTAACATTAGCTGATCTTTTTTTAACTAAAAATTGATGATTAATCAACATTGGAAGGCATCTTCTCAATAATGTATTCTGAGCTTTTAAGAGTATATGTTTTATTCCTATTCTTAATTCCCTTTTATTTAAATATCATAAAATGAAATTCCTATGCCAGTATAAATATAGAAGAGGGCTGAACAAAATTTCAAGAAATGTCTGTCAACATTACTTAAAAGTTTGATCCTGCAGATTCTGAACAGTTATAATTTGTAATTGTAATGACATTTTCAAAATGCAGTGATAGAAGGATCTGTGATCTTAACTGTTTTGAATATGTGCTTTATTAGACTAGAAGTCTAAACTGCTAACATTAAAATGCCTCAACCGTTCCATGTATTTTAATTGTGTTGTGCCTTAATAAAAGACTTCATTTTGTAGCCACACCTCTGCCAAATATCTTTAATGTGTGTTTCTGTAGAAAGGTATGGTATTTAATAGACAATGCCCTTGCTTTCAAGCTACCCCATATTTAAAGTCACAGAAAGAAAGGATTAAATTGAATAGAAACTACAACCTCTAAACAAAAATATATGATATGTGTGTGCCCATGCGCTGCATTGTTAAAAGAATCTCTAAAATAACACCAGGATTAGAAAAGCAGTTCTTTAATTTCAAAGCTTTAATTGCTAGCAGTGAACTAGGAAAGGAAATGTTTTTGATACAAGACTTTTTGTATGCACTGGATCCCTACATGAGACACCCTAATTTGCATTTTGGAATCACTTTCTGTACTGATTACTTACTCTTGCTGAGCAGTGAAAAAAACGTGGGATTAAAAAGTACAATAATAGAGCTATCTTGCCAAACTCATTGCATTCAGACAACCGCAAGGCTTCCTTCCCTCACAGTAATTTGACTGAGAATATATACCCACTGTGTTGAGATTTATATACTGGTAATGGAACACAGAATTATTCTAACAATTTGCCAAAATTTTGTAAGCAAAAACCTTTCAAGTCTGAAGCATTATTACTGTTGCTTAAATGCCATTTGTAGGCAATAAGCAAACTACTGCTAATGTATTCAGGTTCGGTACTTTTTCACTCTACAGCAAGTGTGTTAACATACAAAACAACAGTAACTGGTCCTCTGAGAAATTCAACAGTCCTATACAGCAGAGCAGTTATTTCTGGAAAGCTATTTTTGTGTATGGAACACTACTGGGCTGTGTAGGCTACTATAATATTTTGCTATAAGATGAACACATTGAAAAATTTTAATTAGTCTGTGATTTCAGCTATCCTCCCAGGGGAATAGTGGTAACTTTATGTACTGATTCAGTTAATTGTACCTGTAGAACTGCTGTTAACAGAAAACTAGTGGCTTGGATCCTTTGAAAAAGGATAATATGACTAATTTTCCAACATACAAAAAAACCAGAGAAGCCCCCGAGTACCCTTTAAACAGTATGGTTTCTATTAACTTATTTATATATTTCACTTAAGAAATTTTTACAAATATTATATTTTCCACCATGCTGTATGCTGTCAATGGTCAGAATTGCCTTGACACAAAAACTGGCCCATTATGAAACTAAGCTATTGTTGCAGACCACTGGATAGACAAGGGGTTCCTTTTCTTATCTTGAAATGCTTCTGCTCTGGGGACGGAAGAGAGGATCCACTCTTTTCATCTTGGTATGAGGACTGAGCTAGATGTGTGTGAAAGGAATACAGTTAATTTTTTATTTCCTTACTAAAAGTGCTTGTGAAAGATGTGTCGGGTTAAACCTGCAACTGATCAAAACTCTATTGAAAGCTCTTAAATTAAGTCAAACTTGGTTTGACTTGTAAGATTGATGCTTTACTTGTTTTTTGGGCAAGACGCTTTTTCACATTGAACAAAAAGGACGGGCAAAACACAATACTTGGTTCTTCAGCTCAAATGAATAAGTTCCTGGATTCAGGTAGATGGTTATTCTGACAGTTTGGGAGATGAAAAAAGTATCCCACATAGATAAAACACTCCTTTAGATCAAACAACGTTTCTCTACAGTCGTTACATTAGGTGAACTGTTAAGATTCAGTGAAATGCTGAAGCTATTTTTCATGTATCATGCCAGGCAGCAGTGCTATTTGTCTCTATTAGGACTCTTCTCACAGCCTTAGTAGGATGGCCATTTACTCACTGTAGTGCCTATTGTACTCAGTTGTGAGAGTTAGTTCCCCCTTGTCTCCATTTTCTTCTTTTTCTTCACCCAATATGCAAATTTATCCCATAATACAATGTTACTATAAATTGACATCTGTGCTTTGCACTTTTTCAAGATCTAAGCAAATAAAAAAAATGCCATTCAAACTCAGCCACCTCTTCTTAGGTGATTCCTGTTGCTTAGATATTTGCTGCTCTCTAAACTCACTCCCTTTAAACTGTGACTGCTTGTGCTGTGCCTCTTGTAATGGCACTCTCTTGTTGATGTGTATTATTTCACAGATTCCCTGTGCTCATTCTGCTTGTCATCATTCCCTAGCTCTGTTAGATTTACCTCACAAGTTTTCAGGGCTTTCTGTAAGTGTTTACACTACGAGAACTGGGCTATGTACATAATGCTCCCACATACTTTCAGAATACATAGAATAGATTCTTGGTCTTCTAATGCATGAATTTTAATACAGTGATGGAGGTTACTCTGAGCGTGTTAATTCTTAAAAGACTCAGAGGAAGTGAAGCTGGACATAACTGGCAAAAGTTCTGGGCAAGGGCTCTCAACTGGACAGAGAGAGTAGCTTCCAAACCAGTGTTTTAATTATTACTAATAACAACCTGTGCTCAATGGTGGAAATATGGATTTCTTTCTGTATCTTGTTACCACTGTCTACTCATTATCTTGACAACTGATCAAGCTGAGATCTCAAAGGCAATGGTTGAATCAAACTAGCAAATCAAATCTAGCACTCTAGCCTTTGTCCTTGGCTAGAGTGCTGGATCTGACAGGGAAACAGAGATGACACAGAAACAGAAGAGCTGCTGGTGACAATCTGAGCTCATTTCCTTCATGTGAATGCCAAGGCTGTCCTGTGTTGTTATATGACTTGGAGTAGAAAAAGAAAGGAAGCTGTGTCCTGCTCCCTCATAGCTGTAAAGCATTCATGAGACAGATAAGTTCCCAGTAGCGCCCTCAGTTGTGATCTGGTTCCTTTGAGTACTTCTGGTATGCAGAGTCATCATAGTGATCTCTGCCCATGATGCTTAGCACTGCCTACCTGTCTTTTTGTGTGCACATGGGAGGTACAAGGGGTATAATAAGGGACTTGGAAGGGGAGTAGGATTGACTGTCCCTCCAAGAGGCCTCCTTCATTGAAATGTTATTTTTTGTGTTGCTTAGGGGAATCACTGCATGAGAGGTGTATTGGGTAAAGGGCAGGCTCCATTTCATCTATTAGCTGCCTAAAGACTAGAGTGTCTCGTGCATACTTTTTAGATTTCCTTGGGAAGAGATGAAGAGTCCTGATGGTCAGTTATGGAATGTCTGAGAGATCTTGATGACCCAACATGGTGGAGTCCCTGTTGGAGTTGCCCAAGATTATTAATCCTGCATGTCTTGAGCACTGGTTTGCCATGGAAAAAATCATCTTGGGAAATGCATGTGTCCTTTCAGTAACAAAAGAACAGCATAAGTGCCTAGATAAACCAGGCAACTAATTTTAATATAGAACAATCTAGGTTAATCCCTACATTAATATTTAGCAATAGGGGAGTGTTATGGTAGCATATACCAGGAACTGCCACTGTGAAATGCTTCTAGGTGTATCTGATCTTGATTTTTCAAGTTTCTCTCTCTTCTTTTTTTTTTTTTTTTCCAAATTGGCCTTTTCAGCAGAAGAGAGGTAAACCCAGGAGTACCACATTTACATCTTTTGAAACCTACCTGTTTTCTACCTTTCCTCTGTAGTCAGTTGAGAAAGGTTAAATACCCCAGTTTCTGTACCACTGGACAGAAACTTTGGAGATAAATCAAAATAAAAGAAATTAAAATTTATCTGTGCCAATGTCTTTTTCCCTTATTATCTTTTCTTTGAGAAAAGTAGAGAGGCGTTTGAGAGGAAATCCCATCTACTACGCGATTGACTATGTGTTTTGAGCGGGAAGGGAAAAACCCAAGGTTGCTACAGGGAGCAGTCTTGACATGTCATGATTTCTATGAATTGGGAGTTTCCACAGCCTTTCTTCCCCCTCATTTGTGCTAAAATTTAGTGGAAATATTGAACATCAGGCTGTGAAATTTCCCAGGTGAAACTGGGATGTTCTCTGAACAAAGTGTTACTAAAAATATCAACTAGCTTAATGCATATAGAACTCAATTACAGTGCTCTGGACATGTATTAATGTTATGGTAGTACTGGAGCAACGTACAACATTCCTGTTCAATCTCTCTGTGTTTACAACAAGAAGTTCATTTTTGCAATAGAAGTACGGCAATTATATTTCATCTATTGAGTTAACATCCTTTTATTTTTCCAGTTTGATTATTGAATTTGAAACTATATATATAAACATGCAATTTCAAAAAAAAGTATAGAGGTAAAAATACAATAAAGTTTAAGTACTAGACAACAAGTTTAAAATGGTAATAAAAAAATAATAATATAAATGAGATGCTCTGTAAGAGCAAACTTTTTGCATTGATATTCCACAGAATTCAAAATCTTCCTTTTCTAACAAGGTATTATGACTAGATTTTTTGTGAATGTGAGAAATAATTTGAATTTCCTTTCATGTTCTTTTTATTTCTGCATGTGTTAATATCCCTGGATTTTCTATCTAGTCAACAGAAATTTCAGGTTCTCTTCTGTTTTGATGATCTAACACCACCAATGATAAAGCTGCAGCTAGCTTTTGTCAATCAGAGCTAAGGTATTTCTTCTTTGATTGAATTGAAATCTCTTTGCTTATCTCTTATTAATTCCTATTAGTTTCATTATTAAGTCTTCAATATAATCTAAATATTTAAGGTTATATGCAAAAAATGCCTTAGACCTGAATAAAGTTTTGGATCTGGATTGTACAGATGAGAACCATGCTGAACTCTGGATCAGTCTTACTGTTATAGGTCTCTGCACAGAAGAAGGTAAAGAAATAACCCATAAGCCATAGATTGAAATAAATAGGGTACCTTTTCCTTTGCCTTCTGTTATGAGAGATCTTACAGCAAATTCTTTTGGCATATGGTGCTCATAAATTTAATTCTAGGAAGCTGTGGGTCAAAGTACTTACTAAAATTCTAAGTACCTTAGGTCTTATCTATGCACAAAATTACACCCTTTTGAGTCTGAAACGAGTATTTTGAGCGGTTTGGTACTACTACTCCATGGAGTTCAAACTCAAATTAGGTTGGAATTTATTGGTTTGATTGAATTCATAAATTTACAAATAAAAATTATAAACTGTATCTGAATGGCTGCACGAGTGCCCACCAAGAAATTTTCATCAGGTTACACAAATTAGTTTTCAAACTAGTTTTAATTAAATAGATATGACTACCTCTAATAAGAAAAAAACTTCACTTTTAGCACATATATTGCACCTCAGCTGTTGTGTTGATTGTTTGGTAGAAAATGACTGGACATCAATTCCTTGATGTATTTTTAAAGTTGTTTTTTTTTCTGGTGTTATTTTGTCATAAGTTTTGAAGAAAAGTTCCACAGAACCAATCTGAAAAGTTTACATTTTTTCCACAGTTGCTCGGATTCACACTAAGCAATTTATTATATCATTATATATATAATAAGCAGCTTCAGGTTTACACAGTATGATATTAAGAATATAGAAAAAACTTCAAGCTTTACTTAGTTCTATAGATTTTACAATATTGGAAGGGAAGAACGAAGTAAATAATGAATGGCAGTTGCAAAACATTTTAAATAACTTTCCTACAAGAGAAATATCTGAGCCAAGATAAACCACTGTGGGCACAAGGAAATGTGAACCAGTATATAATATTTATGTTATGGTTGGACTTGACGATCTTAAAGGTCTTTTCCAGCCTGAACATTTCTATGATACTATGATTATCATAGTACTTAGCTGGCTTGAGCCTGCTGGGGATCTGGAAGATCCCTTATGGTAAAACTTTATCTTTGACAATATGAAGGCTAGACTAAAAAGAAAAAAAAAAAATCTGAAATACAAAAAGAAGTAGAAAATTATATATAAAATGTGGTATCTACTTGCCAAAATTTAGTTTCTTTATGATAAAGAAAAGCACCTGGGTTTCTGTTTTAGCTGCCTTTATTTTTGGCTGCCTATTACTGCAGACATCCCTGAGACAGGATTAGGAAGAGAGAGCAGTGACCTTGTAGGACAGCCCACGGAGCCGATGTTGGCCATGTCAGATGCTCTAGGAGAAGGTATGCTGTGTTGAGCACTCACTGACCTTACACAGGCAGATAACACTACAGGGATGAGTAAGCTGGTTCCAGAGCCTCGTGTTCAGATTAGAGACCCAAAACTGGAAAATAGTTTGGGTGACATCTGTCATTTTGTTAACTTTTGATTTATAGGGAAATAGGAATTTTACCCTGAGGAAAAAAAAATATTCTTATATGCTTGGAAATGACTTAGAAATTACAATTAAACCCTAATCTATTAACTTCACCCTCCAGAATTCAGCCCACCTCTACCAGATTAAAGAAATGGGATTTTCTCTTACTGAAGCTCTCTTTTAATTTGATCTTGTAAGGCTGTATTTTCAAGGAATAAGCAGGTTGTCTGTTCAATGTGGCTTTCAATCAAAACCTCTGAGGACACGAGATTCTAAGGCATCCCTTTTTTTGTAAAAATGGGCTGTAAATTCTGCCTACAAGTACTCACTTTTCTCTGTAGGCTTCAGCTGGATCTTTCAAAAGAGAGGTACATTTGCCTTTGTAGGGTGGATGGCTTTCCAGAATTTTACAATTATACGACATATCCTTATCAGCACCTATCCTATGCCACATCCTACATTCCATTAGAAATAAGTTACATGACTGCATTCCTGGATATACTGCTCCTGAATTTCCTCCTTATGTTCTAATTAGAGATAGCCATCTGTGTGAAAACCAGATTCTGATTCCTTATAGAAATATATATTTGAAACAAGAACTTCTCCAGAATCTTCTAGAGCAAAGTAATAATGGTAGTAAACAGACAAAAAGACACTTATTCAGTGTCTTATTTTTTAGGATTTTTCTTTTATAATCATAAAAGATTTTTATGTCTGCAAAAAGTTTTGTTTGATTGTGGATGCATAAAAAAAAGAGGGAATAACTGTGGGATAAACTGAAGCACATTATATGACAGGTGTTTTTAAACAAGTGGAAACTGCAAAATGAAAAGCAGATACATGTGTCTGATTCATGAAGGGGTAAATTTGTCATAGTTCAGATAGGGCTAAACTGCATTCAGGGAATGGGCTCAGTCATTGGCATTTTAGAAATGTTGACAATACACCACAGTTTTCCTCATTTCTGTGTCCCTGACCTGAAGGAGTTCAAATGCACAAAATATATAGATTGCCCTTGTTGCACTATGAACAGACAAATAAATAAGATCTTCTTTAAAATCCATGACATTTATGCCTTCTATGGATTATTTTCGCAGGTGCCCACTAATTTTGTCGATAATTTAAAAATTAATAATAAAACAGGCGTTTGATCTAAATCAGTTTAACCTGTGAAAAATGTTTGGAGATTCGAAGATCTTTTTTATTATTTCTACATTCAAAACAAAATTTGTTTTGAAATATATATAAAACTAGAGCTGAGAATATACTATAATACCTAGCTAACTCTCAAAATCCCCAATTTTTATTTGCAAAACTTTGATAGGTAATCAAAACCAGACAAATATTAGAATGATTAGTATTAAATTCTAAGAAGTTTAAATATTTACCAATATCTTTATCATACCTCTCCATTTAAACTTCATCTTGCTTTCCTGCAATAAAATGTAGTCAAAGATTAAATAATGGCATCATTGGAAGTGAATTTCTTAGATATAAAATGAGAATTTTATAAATGTCTCACAGTTTTTGTTTTAGGTTTTTTTTACCATCTATTTTTGCAAATTTTCTGGCACAAAGTTTAGTATGAGAGAGTATTACTAGCTGAGTGTAAGCATGACATGGCAATGGAAAAAGAACAGGTTTGTTGATTTTCACTCCAGAGTCTGTGAGTCTTCAGAAGACTGAATTACCTTCAAATTCTGTGGAAAAACATCCAAAAAATGTGATCCTGTGGTCAGAAGGATTAACTCTGTTGTACAAAGACCCACATTTCTGTCAGGTCTGGAGATGTGCGAACTGAAAAACACCGGGAAACTTCCTTAGCTCTACAATGGAAACTTCCCCATGTTGTGCTGTCTCGTGTTTTGACCTCACTCTTTTTTTTTTTTTTCCTCTGAAACAAATAAACCAGAAACGTTTATAAAGGTAACTAATATTGCAAGAGAGTTTACCTTTTAAGGACAGTTTAGCCTAGTTTAGGAAAATAAGAACCTGCAGTGGTGGGGAGGGGAACTGTTTTTGCTGTTTATTTCACGTAGAAGAGGCCTTAAGGTGCACAATCAAGTAGGTGGGGTTTTGGTGTGTGCTCATTTGTCATTTCATGTGGGCTAGCTTTACGTTCTTAAATATTTATTACTTAATCCAAAAAAGTAATAATAGTTAATCTAACATTTCTTCGGCTATGCTCCCTCTGAAGAGTAATTACTTGCCATGAGTGCTTGAGGGCATGCTGGTCCCAGCTTGAATCTCTCTGACTGAAGTAAAAATGATCAAGATGATTCTCACCTGTCTCAAGTTCCCGTCCTAGAGCTATTATGATAATATTTCATTGTCAGAAATACTGTAATAGAATTTCAAATCTCTCACCCTTTAATTACAAGATTAACAGCTTCCAAGCTAACAAAACTAACTGAAATGTCATTTCGAGTTGTTTGTATGCTCATTCACTTATTCGCTTAGCTAACTAGAGCCAGATACAGCATTTCCAGTATAGCTAAAAGTTGCAATTTTCTTTCTCTGTGATTATAGTCCCTTTGAAAATGTACAGTGTAGTCTGGGAGTGATTCAGCTAGCTGAAATACTTATATATAAAATTGACTCTGGAAATATAGAGTCCATGTATCAAAAAGGAGGGCACTACTTCATATCAAGTATATTTTCTAAGAGGTCAAAATGGGACACAGAGGAAGAAATTGAAGGAATTCTGAGCATCTCCAACATGTGACTGCTAAGTCTCCTTTTGGTCTCTTGCCTGACAAGGTCTACTAGAGCCTTTTCATGTTCATTGATGCTTCCTTTTGAGCCCTCAGGCATGATTATGATTAATGGGCAAAAATAAGAGATGGAAACTCTTTGTATGAAGCAATATCCTCAAGAGCTTAAAATGGGAAGTACTACCAATAGTCTCTTTCCTTTCTGTTCACGATGATCTGAATGATGAATATACTGAACTGACACGCACTGCCTGGACAACACACTAGCTGTTTTTCACATGTCATATCTCTAGGCTATCCAGCTATGTGGAGATAAGTTAACATTCTGCTCTCACTGCGGATAATAATAATATTTTCACATATTTTTGGCATCATATATAGATGTGGTCATGTTTCAGTGATTGAGTGTTCTAGTGCCACTAATGAGTTATTGTGTCCTTGTTTGAGAGCAACCAGGCCACCATCATTCAGGTCTAAGCCCAGAATGACTTGCACAAATACACCTGTTAAAGAAAGTTCTTATTATTCCTAATTCATCATTTGTTCCTCATGGTGGTGTGTAAGCAAGATAATTGGGATCTTCCATAGTAAGGACAGAATCTCATCTGTCTGAGCCATTTATATTTGCTTGCTGTCTGAGAGTTTCAGAGAAGAAGCTTGTCTGACTTACAAGCTTCCTTTCACCGCTTAAAGAAGTGGTAGGAAAATAAACAACAAATTTACTCTCTATCATTATCTTGGATAACGGGTTAAAAATGTCAACACTGAAAAATATCTTCAGGGACAATTTCCACCCTGTTAATATTTTAACAGAGCGGAACTACTTATTTTTGTGTGCTTTTAAACCATATGCCTCACCAGGGCGTGGAAATACCTGAATCAGTTTTCAGTAGACGTTGTTAATAATATTCAAATGTGCCAAGGCAAAATACACAGGCACTACTCTGAAGAGAAGCAACATCTTATAACTGTAAAAACAGAATGGATAGCATCAGGTGGATCAGTACAACATTTTATACATGAACTCTGATCATGTTCAGTCCTGAATTTGTAGCACATCCATGATCATATGGAGAATGGGTATTAATAAGGTTCATGAATGTGTTGTGAAAAATGATTGCCCTTACCAGAGGAGTCTAGGGCAAGCTAGTCCAGCACTGTTTACGTGATTAGAGAATCACAAAATAATTAAGGTTGGAAAAGGCCTCTAAGATCATCAAGTTCAACCATCTACCCAACATTATCATGACCACTAAACCATGTCCTGAAGTGCCACATCTACAAGTTTTTTGAACTCCCCCAGGGATGGTCACTCCACCACATCCCTGGGCATCATGTTCCAATGTCTCACCACTCTTTCAGTATAGAAGTTTTTCCTAATGTCCAATCTAAACCTCCCCTGGTGCAACTTAAGCTCATTACCTCTCATCTTATCACTAGTTACTTGAGAGCAAAGACCAACACTCACCTCACTACAACCTCCTTTCAAGTAGTTATAGAGAGCAATAAGGTCTCCCCTCAGACTCCTCTTTTCCAGCCACTCCTTATAACATGTGCTTTCCAGACTCCTCACCTGCTTTGTTGCCCTTCTCTGGACCCACTCCATTACCTCCTTAAGGAATTATTCCTTAAGTCAATCCTTTTATGTACTCGGTGCTGAAGAAGCTGGGCCTCCTAATGAGACCCCAATATCGCATGCAACAAAGGTCTCTGAGCTACATGAGATACCCAAGTTCAGGCTCTTCCTAGGACAGTGTGAACCTGTCTGAGTTGGGAGGGTTTTATATCTGATGGAAAAACTGGGGATGCATGAAACTGAGTTAAGGAGCTTGCTAGGCTCAGTTTCCTTTTGGATCTGGACTTAGAAAGGTGCTGAAGCTTTATGTCTTCCGTGGATGCTAACTACATGCAGGCTTTCTTCACACTACAATGCAAAATGTCTGCTGGGATCTTATATTGTAACAGGTGTGATACACGGCACAACTGATTTTGGCAAACATCTCAGGGCTGAATACTTGTTATTTTGTTGAGGTCGTAGGTAAGGTTTTGTGCTGTTCTGTGAGGGAGATTAATGTGTTGTGTGTGGTGTGTTTCATTATCAACTGCAGGCAGAAGAAAATGCCTTCTAGAGACTCAGAAGCTGTTGCTGTGTGGAAACATGCTGTGTGAACAACAGACTGTGACTAACACATTAACTTGACATTTTTTCTGCTTTTTAGGGTTAGATATTTATGAGAAAATATACAGTTTTGTTAAAAGCCTAGCTGTTTCATTCCTAAGCAATTACAAAACTAATAGGTGTACACTAACATATTGGTTAGACTTTTATATTTCTGGTCATAAGGACAGTTTTATTCTGATTTGGTGATCCACTGCTACAATTTTTATTTTACCATTTTTGTTCCAAATGCTTCTAGAAACCTTACAAGCAGAAAAAAATTCATATACCAAATAACATACAATGCTTGGACACAGATTAAAGCAAAGAAGCACAACACACCATAGAGAGTGATGGCAGAAGGAAACTGGAGGGTAATAACAATAACCAAATGATCATCTGACTGTTTGCTCAATGTGGTGATCTTTAATCACCTGGAAGTTCGTTTTAATAAATAAATAATATCTGTTTCTCTTCAGTACTCTACGACCTAACCTTTAGTATTTGTTTGATTTCTCCAAAGCACTCACCAGAAATGAATTTAGAAGGAGGATGTGAGGGAGCAATAGCCATGCAGACTAAGTCCTGGAGAACACCTTTGATGACATTCGGATATAAAGGCAAATATACACAAGCTGAAACAGTTTATGAAGGGATATAGACACATGCTGATCAACTTCATTTGATAAAGTTATTTTAAATGCAGCAACCTTCCTTGCCTACTGGACATGAATGGAGAAAAATCCCATTGATTTTAGTATACTGTACTGGTCTGTGATGAAGTGGCATCTAGTTTCTTATTAGTTCTGCTACTAAGATCTACAAACTCACAGCTTTGAAGCTTGTATTTCAGGCACTGGGTCCTTGGTGACATGAAAACAGATTGCCTGAAATTTTGAATAAGAATGCAAAGCTCTAGTTAACTAGAGAAAGGTGCTTCAATGACCTCCTTCTTCTGCTTCTTGGAGCTCCTTTATCTACATTGTGGCCTTATCATGGAATCGCAGAATCACATAATGTTAGAGGTTGGAAAGGACCTTGAAAGATCATCTAGTCCAACCCCACTGCCAGAGCAGGATCACCTAGATTAGGTCACACAGGAACTCGTCCAGACAGGCTTTGAATGTCTCCAGAGAAGACAACCTCTCTGGGCAGCTTGTTCCAGTGCTCTGTCACCCTCACTGTGAAAAAACTTTTTCCTTATGTTAACATGGAACCTATGTTCCAGCTTGCACCCGTTGCCCCTTGTCCTGTCATTGGGCATCATTGAGAAGAGCCTGGCTCCATCCTCCTGACACTCGCCCTTTACATATTTATAAACACTAATGAGGTCACTTGTCAGTCTCCTCTTCTCCAAGCTAAAGAGACCCAGCTCCTTCAGCCTTTCCTCATAAGGGAGATGTCCCACTCCCTTAATCATCTTTGTGGCTCTGCGCTGGGCTCTTTCAAGCAGTTCTCTGTCCTTGAACTGAGGGTCCCAGAACTGGACACAATATTCCAGATGCAGTCTCACCAGGGCAGAGTACAGGGGGAGAACAACCTCTCTTGACCTACTAACCACACACATTCTAATACACCCCAGGATGCCATTGACCTTCTTGGCCACAAGGGCACATTACTAGCTCATAGTCATTCTGCTGTTCACCAGAACCCCCAGATCCCTTTCCCCTACACTGCTCTCCAACAGATCAGTCCCCAACCTATACCAGTACCTGGGGTTGTTTTTTTCCCAGATGCAAGACTCTACACTTGCCCTCGTTGAACTTCATTAAATTTCTCCCTGCCCAACTCTCCAGACTGTCGCGGTCCTGCTGAAAGGCAGCACAGCCTTCTGGTGTGTCAGCCACTCCTCCTAGCTTTGTATTGTCAGCAAACTTGCTGACAGTGCACTCTGTTCCCTCATCCAGGTCACTGATGAATATATTGAACAGTACTGGTCCCAGTGCCAACTTTTGAGGGACTCCACTAGATACAGGCCTCCAAATAGATTCTGTCTCATTGACCACAACTCTCTGGCTTCTTAGTCACTGTCCCTCCAGATGGCACAGTCCAAAGATGTTTTTCCAACAGGGCTGTCTCATGACTGGGCCTGAAGTACCAAGGCTCTCTTCTAGATGGTTTCATGAAAATGATGCTTGCCAAAAGAGTCTGACAGAAAGTTTATTGTTGACAGGCAATATATCATCATTCACAGATTACTCCAGGATGAAATTGCATGTGTTACAGCCATTTGAGAAGAGTACTTGACAGTACGAAGTAACTGGAATTTTTATCAAACCTATCCGATAAGATTCACAAGAAAAGTTCAAATTGTTTTTAAGGGTGCTATTTATAATATATTTGTATATTTCATAGTAGGTTAATACAGCTTTTTATTCTGAAATGAAAAATAAGTTAATCTTAATGTTTTGGGTCAAATTTTGTATGCAAAATTCTAACTGATCACTCTGGAGATTTAAATTCATATTCACCTCTGTATGTTCATGTACGAATACAACAATTACATCATTCTCTTTTGTATAACTAGCATAATTAATACACCTTAAATATGCATTCTCATGCCAACCGATTCTTCAGCAAAGGCAGTTTGCACATTTGAAAACTCAAAAGCAATTTGGTTAAATGACCTGTAACATAACATGGTTCATGCTGCTAGAAATCGCTAAGTCTGTTCTTCAAATAGCTCACAGAGCCAACATTAAAGCTCGTTTTAGGAGAACATGCTTTGAGAAGAGTGCTTTTGTATGACTCATAATAGAAGAGCAACGTGAATATGCTTGACACTGTGTATGTGTATTCATAATTATCTCATTGTTAAAAAATGTGGGGCTTTTTCTTGTTTTGTTTATGTTTAACTTGTTTTCCCAAGTGAAGACTCACATTTGTTAGGGTAAAACATTCTATCAAGACTTTCCCAAACATCCTCAAGTCACAACACTTTAACCTAGAATACATATACTTTTACACATACACAGGAGTAGAGAAAAAGGGAGAAAGAAATATCATCCTAATACCACCTCCAAGGCCTCTTTCAACTGAAATTACCTAATTGTGCATGAAAGATGTTATTCAGAGAATCTCAGAGTGTAGTTACAGATATTTTTATAACATTCTGCTGTTTGGATGTCATATTTGGCACTTCTGCTTAGATAAGGATAAAAAGGGAGTGATGAAATGGGCTCATGCTGCATTGGCACTGCCGACATTCACACCCGCAGCAATGGGAGGGCATCTGTAACTATAGTCACAATTTCCATATTAGCAGCTCGACAGTTTCACTTCAACCACTGGGTACAGCCATAATGGTCTCAAGTGGTCTGTGCATGTGTTGTGTTATGACAACTGAATTTTTTCCTACTGTGACAGGTGGTTCTCAGGTCTATAGGGATTGTAATGGGTGTTCTCAGATGCTGTTTCACCTCATTGTGTGTGTTTTGTGTGATATATGCTTGCATTAATATGGACATTTTTCAAGTATTTTGTTTTTTGTTTAAGTAACTGGCTATCCTTGCACTTTGTTAAGGTGATCCCATTTGCATTGTCTTTGTATCATCAGACAAATTTCTCTAAGTTCTGAGCCTTAAGTGTTTTATACTGTGAAAGGATTTGTCTGGTTTTATTTTGTTGCTCTTTGCAGTGCTGAAAGCCATAAGAATCTATTTTACCAATGAACTATTCTGAAACTTCAGCTCCAACTGAAGGAAAATGTTCCAACTTGTGTTTATCGTCTCTTATCCTATTGCTGTGCACAACTAAGTAGATTCTGTCTCTGTCTTCTCTGTATCCTTCAATCAGTTGTGGAGAGCAGTGAATAATTCTATGATGTTCATTCTCATATGTCTACTATGTTGTGTTTCTACTTGGCGTTTCAGAGGTTGTCCCTTGGGTTCAGGGAATACTGGCAGTTTCTATCTTTAGCTGTTTTTCTTAAGAAGCATAGTTTTCTTGCACTTCATTACTAATATAATGGACTTCATAACTAATATAACACCGTAGTAATAATAATAATAATGAGTTCAAAGTCGTGGGTGAAATCTCAGTGGTACTGAAATTATATGTTTGTCAGGGACAATCTCACAAATCTGTTGAACTATCAGGGTGTATGTGAACTTCTGCAGCCTTTGACTCTCATTGAGAATGGCAGATGCATTGGTTTTCTCTCCAGAATGGTCCTGCTGAACTGGTCTCGTCACTCTCAAAGCAGTTACTTCAGAAAGGAATCAAAGCAGCTTGTGAGGTTTTCTTTTTGTAGTCGATGTCTTTCACTGTAGTACTTGAGTTTTCATATAGTTTTGATGGGTTCCTTCATGTATTGAATCGTTTTGTTGACACTGCTGTTCCTATAAATCACGGTTGCTGCACATTTCCTAGTTTCTTAAGAGAAAATCTGGTTTTGTTAAAAGTTTTCTGAAACTTGTAGGTGTGTATATTTCAGATATGAAAACATTTGACTTCTTTATAACTTCCACCATACTTGGATCATGCGCCAGTGATGCATTTTTTTTTCTGTGGCTAAGATGACCTGTGTGCTCAACAGTGGTCATGTTTTACTCTGATTTGGCATTTGTTTGACCAGTTTTAGGCTCTGTGTTTTTGGGAAGGAGGCTATTGGACTTTTGTCAGTATTCCCTTTGGAGTTGATAGACAAGTTTAGATTTACAGAACACATATAGGAGATTATAGCTGCCCACTTTCTCAGTAGTACAAAGTAAAAAAGAGGTTGCACTGCTGTGCTGATTTTTCTCTCTCATGGACTGGTAAGCATCAACTCTATCGTCAGGAGCCCTGACGGACCTGCAGCTTGTCATTGGTGCTGACCTTGATTCCTTTTTGTATTTTCCTTTCAGGGCTGCTAAGGACTCCACTAGCCTTAGGACTGCTACCATGTTTAACAATTGTAAAGACTTTCTCTACCCGCATTTGTTTATCCACCTTCTTTAGGGAATCATAGTCATATGATGATGGAAAAATAAAGGCAAGAGATTTATAGCCCATTTAATTTAGTATTTTACAACTGTGCAGATGGATGCCTTCTGTATCTTTCTAGTTGACATTGTATGATGAGAATGACTTCTACTCTGTTTTCTCCCTCTGTGATACGGTTAATTAGTACTCAGGGTGCTGATTTTTAAATTTGATGTGCACTTATTTTTTTTTTTTCCTGGAAAGAATTTATGTAAGTTTTATCGCATCCATGTCCTTATTCTGTATTGCAGCCAGAGGGAAAGTGTCATTCTTGCTAACCTGCTCCCCCTGTAGGTGTTTTCTAACTCTTTGGATCGCTTATTCTTAACTTGCTCAGTTTCTTATGTGACACATTTTGTAAAGTGTATTGTCCATTTGAGGACTCAAAGAATACTCTCCTGGGCACGTGAGGTAAAGATATAGCGTGGAGAAATATTGCAAGAAGTCCAAGAAGAAGGAGATATTCTACTGAAATAATTAGCTAGATATAAGGAAAATACTGCAAATGTAAGAAGCCATTACACAGTGACCTTGCAGGGAAATCAAGGCAAAGTTTCAAGGCATAGTTCTTGAGCAAAAAGGCACAGAAGGAGTCAGTTTGGAGTTGCTGCGGAAGTGATGGGGAAATAATTCCCGCTTGGAGAGTCCAGAGCTAGAGGGGGTAAAGCTTTGTGGCCTGCTGAATCTTAGCTACTGCAGTTCTTCCTCTGAAGGGAAGGCACTGGCATCCTGGTCTAGGGGGAGAAAATATATGTGAAATTGAGGGCCAGGGTAGGAGAGGTCTTCGCTGGCAGATGGGTGGATATCATGGTCTTGTGATGGCTTCCTGCCCATTTTTGGAAAATGAGGAAAAGCCATGCTGCTATGTAGGCAGTGCAAGAGAGTGTGTGGGCAGAGAATGCAGCCATGTTGTATAAAAAGGGGACGTTTCATCACAGTGTTACATTCAGTTGTCTTTGTTCTTTCCCCCAATAGGTCAAGCCAAAACTAGGCAAGAGTATTGAGTTAGAAATCACTTAAAACAGCTCCAAAATGATTAAATAGCCTATGTCAATTTATTGGGGATAACTCTCCCATCCCTAGATAACAATAAAAGAGTTAAGATCTGTTACAAGTTATAGAATTGATGTTTTTCACACAAAATCTTTAGGTACTTCTCATTTATCATCATTCACTTCTAATTCATAAGACGTCTTCATTTTTATGTTGCTTTTTTTTTTTTTCCTGAGTACAAAGAAAATCTTAACATCAGATAACTTAGCTGAAGAATGCATCTAAAGTCAACTGCAGTACTAGCAATAAGGGCCAAATTTCATTCTCCCTGTACATTTTTCTTCTGGATTTTCAAATGTTTCTATTAGTAGGATTTAATCTCGGTTCACTTTACCCTCATGGGAAGTATATTAAAAGTATTATAAATTGGGCAGACAGTAAAGATTTTTTTTCCATCTGATAATTCAGTGTTATTGTCAAACAAGACATAGTGCAGAAAAAGGAGAAAATACATACATCTGGAATGGTCATTACACTTCTTCTGGCACAACTTTTCGTGACAGATAGATACAAACTAAATGAAAAACATTTCACTGTGCCCAGGAAGGATTTAGATTTAAGTTGAGCTACAAAGCAGGTTGAAAGATCAGTTCCTCCAAATCTGCAAATATCTCCAAGAGAGCCATGGCTTCCTATATGGATTTATTTTTTTGTTGTTTTTTGTCTTTTGTTTTTGTTTTTAATAAAGCTTTGAACAAACCATATATTGTTGGGAAAGTATTTGTGAAAACTGGATAATGATACTTACTCACTTCACGGTAGTATGATTGTGTTGGGTCTGACTGAGCTAGAGTTGATTTTCCCCATAGTAGTCCTCACAGTGCTGTGCTTTGTACTGAAAGCTAGAAAGGTGTTGATAACACACCCGTGTTGTGACTACTGCTGAGAAGGGGCACCAAAGCTGTTTTTTCAACACTTCCCCCTCAGTGGGATGGGGTGGAGAAGTTCTGGGGAGAGGACACAACTGGGACATCTGACCCAAGCTGACCAAAGGGGTATTCCATACTATATGATGTCAGCTCAACAGTAAAAGCTAGAAAAAGGACGGGAGTATCATCTTGTCCTTGAGAGCAAACGTCATGCATATTGAAGCCCTGCTTCCCCATATGGGCTTGATGATGGGAAAAAGAGAATGACTCTTTGTTTTCTTTTGCTTCTGTGTGCAGCCTTGCTTTACCTTGAATTAAACTGCCTTTGTCTTAACCTATGACTTTCATCTTATTTTCTCCTCCCTGGTCCATCTGAGGGGCAGAGAGATGGGGGGGAGTGATAGAGTAGCTTGGTGAGAACCTGTCTCCCAATGAAGGTCAAATCACTGTAATGACGATATTCAATTAATAAACATTTGGAAACCACATCTGTATACTCATCCTCAGCATTCCTCTCTGTAGCTAGATTTCTAGGTGAATTGCAGCTGCTAAATATCACATTTATTATGATAAATATAGTAATTTATGCCATAAAATGACAACCTTATTGATTTTAAGAACTAGTATAACAGAATATAAACCAGTCCCATTATTGTTAAACAGTTTTTGCTACAAATAACAATTGTATTCAGTTTATATTCAGCTCTTCAGTTCTCAGAAGAAGCAATGTTATGACCAGAAATCTTTCAGAAATTATACTGTTTTGAAAGATACCAGATGATCTTCTTGTGCAAAGTCTGCATCTGAATCCCTGGAGACCAATATAGGTTCATAGAGTTATCTTCATGGAGTTTAAGGTTATAAGGGACCATTAGGCTATCTAATCTCCTGAATATCACAAGCCAGTAGGTATCAGCTTTTAACACTGCATGGAGACTCATAATTTCACTTAAACTTTTCTCTCATCCTAGCATCTAGTCCTGACTTGAAAATCTGAATATGGTGAGAATCTGCCATTTTCCTCTATAGTTCTGTTTCAGTAGCTATTCACTCTCACTTCTAAAACTCTGTGCCTAATTTCTAACTTAAATTGCCTGTCTTCTGCTTCCAGTCAATTGGTTCATGTTATGCATTTCTCTGCTAGATTAGAGTCTACTTTAGTACCCAGTATTGTTTACTCATGACAGCACTTATACACCTTAATCTAGTTATGTCTCAATCTTCTTTTCTGATAAACTAAACAGATTAAGCCCAAACCCAGGCGTTTTCTTCAGTGTTTAAATGATGTTTGTGTTTTCCTTCAGTGTACAATTTACTTTTAATATATCCCTTTTTAAAATGTGGACACTGAATCTGGGGGTGTGGAGGTCTGTGATGGGGAGAGAAGTTCCCCTGGGGGTGCAGTTTCAGAAAGCCTAAATTAGGTTTGTGCTTTGACATATCTGCTACATAATTATCCTCTATTCATTATAAAGAAGCTTAGAGAAGCAGGTCAGGTGTCCCCAGGACTGAAGTTAGTCTTTGTGATTACTTCCCTGATGGCCTTGATTTACTACTTTTTTACCATGGCATCTCCCTAGGTACTTGGCTCCTTAGACTTCAAAGCCTTTCATGGACACCAAACTTAAGATACAGTCTGAAACTTCCAAGATAATCTAGATAATACTAGATAATCTTGTTAATTCAGAGCTGTAAGCTTGGACGTGAAGAGGGAAAGAAATGAAGAAAAGACACATCATATCTTTATAAGTTAATGATTTACAGTAGTTTTTTTCTCACTTATTTAACAGAATTCTTTCACTGATGTGGAAAAAATATTGAAAGGAAGTAAATTAATGAAGTTGACATTGCTGAGCAACTGATGTGTCTTAGCAAGGATAAGAGTAAGCTTGCAGTGATTATTTGAATGAACATTCCCACTGGGCAAATGCCTTCCTCACTTACACTAAGGCAACTCTTTGATTTAAGTGGAATTCTGGTAATATATATGAAATGTATGAGATTTGGTCCATTGATTTTTAGTGAGGATAACAAGTACCTGAACAGATTTTAAAATAAGTTTTTAAGCTGTTAAATTCCTTTAATAAATCCTGCTGTGGTGCCTACTGAGTTGCAGAGAAAGGGGATTTCCAAACACAAAGAAGTGGTAGGCCCCTAAACATGTCATTTCAAGCATTTAAGTCTTGTGTAAATTATTTTGGTCTTTGTATACACATAAAATTCTTGGGATAAGGGCTAAACATACAGCAATAACTAAATACAGACTATATCCTTTTGTTTTATACATAACCAAAAGGTCAGAAAACATAAGAGTAAGTTGCCTACTTAACTCCAATTATGTACACGTGTTAACGTTCCCACAACAAAGATATAGAAGAATAACATTTCTTATATATTATCATTACTGATGGGCAGAAAAACTCTTTACACCATCTGCGAAGTGTATGAACTAAATCCAATGAAGGACAGGTTTGCTCTAATAAAGACTGAAGCAAAAGCACTGAACTAGGACCAGAGCTATCCAGAAGGAAATACCATAGAAAGATGCAGGTTTGCATTGTGCCCTTCTCTAAAGCCAAGGTATTTACTTGCAGTGATGAACCAGATATCTCCCACCATGTAGAAGGTATATCCACAAAGGCAGAAGTTGGCTGTATGTAGCACATACATTCTTGAATGAATGGTCCAGGGTTCAACTGTTCTTTAAAATACTCTTGATGCTGGCTGGCTTCTTAAAACATTCACTCTGGGCTTTGTTCTCAACTCCCAGAGCTGCTTAAGTATTCTGTATTAGCAAATCATTCATTAAAATGAGTAAAAAGGTCAGAAAAGCAGGAACAGAAACACACTCCCCAAATACTCAAGTACTACTTCTTGCTTCCATGAATGAGATTATTGGTGCAGTAGAGAGATTATTTTTCTGCACTGACTTCAATACATTTACACCAATGCAGATGTCCTGCCTCTAGCACGATCCACCAATAAAATTACTGAAATGTTTTGCAAAAAGGAGTGTAGCGGAGAAGTATAGTTTATCTACACGGGGAGGAAATGGGATAGGGGTTGTGTTACTGGTTTGCTAGAGGCTGTATGACAGCCCCTAATTAATTGAGCAGATTTTAGTAGCTCCCTTCCTTATCAAGACATGATTTAGGAAGCGGAGTGGGCTAGCATTCAGATCTCTGGTGTGGGAGGACAGCCTGCAGATGGCAGGTGCTGGCATGTGGCATGGCTGGTTCGTTGTGATGACCCAAAGACAAAACTGGGCACGGGCAATTACACCCTCCACATGCGGAAAATAAATGGGCATGTAATTACAGAGCTGGTGCATTTTTTTTTTTTTTCTGGATGATGAATGTGAAGTCTATACTGATTTGGAAATTTAACTTCTGTTTATTTTTGTAATAGCTATAATATTTTCATATGTTTTTAGCTCTGACATCCCTGCTTTGTCCCATGAGAAGTCTGATGGTATAAATAATGTGCTGGAGCACAGTGTGTTTGTTTCAATTCTCACACTCTAAGTTTTTGCTGTGCGTAGTTGAAAATCAACATGACACTGCAATTTGATGAAAGCAATATAAATTAAAAAATTGATATACTAAAAAAACACAATTCAGAGAACTGCTGGGTGTGACTGAAATGCTTAATGAGCTGTAATGAACTGTAATGCTCTGGGTCTGACATGCTGTGGGACCTGAGTGCCTCTGATGGAAACCTTGTTGCCAGCCTGGCTCCCCAAAACACTTTTGAGCCATTTCTTGTGAGCAGCTGTACTAGGATGAATCTGTATCATGCCCACTGCCATTCATGCTGAGAAACTTGACACCAGAATGTCAGATTTGCACCTAATTTCTTCACATTATTAATATTTAGTGCTGCTGCTCAGGTGATTGTGCAGCATTGTAATAACCCCTCTGTGAAAAAGAGAATTTGTCCTTTTAACAATTTAATTCTGCTACAAATTGTCTGTTAAAATGATTTTGACTTTATATTGTTATTGACTGTTTAAAGTCCTATAGACAGGCTTTGTCCTTTCAGAATTAAACTACGCAGATGGGACTGGAGCCTCGTGCGTTGTGCATATTACCTTTGTTTTTTTCATCATCCCTCTCCTGACTCAGATCTGCCACAAAGCAGCGAATTAGGAAATAAGCCAGTCAAGGATTTAGACCGCTGCTTTTTCTCTGACCTAGCCCATAAGACTCAACAAGGGCGGATGTATCTCCACCTCTCTGCACCAGGTCAGCTCGTTTCTCCGTGATGACTTCATGATAGGACAGGAGCGATGGTGTGAGACTGCAGTGGGGTAAGCATGTCTTCTGCTGCGACACTGCATGGGACACTTCCTAGAACACAGGGCCTGGTACCTCTGATCCTCGGTACCTTCACACATGGTGTCTCAGTAGGGAAGCAAGATTGGGACACTACATTGCAACTACTTGAGCTGCAGGGACTCTGCAGGAGACCATAGGCTGGGGCAAGCCCTTAAGTATGTCTCATAGTTCTTCATGATAGCTGACATTTCTGTAGCTTGGGAAACATGTTAATGCCCACTTTTATTACTGAAATGAAGCAAACGCAGAGAAATGCTTTACTTGTGCTAAAATGTGTAAAACACATTTATTCATATCTGCTTTTCAAAAAAAACCAGCATATGCTCTTTCACTTATGCCTGCTGCCAGTATCAGCATATGCATAGGACTTAAGGGTTCATCTTCTCAGGAATTAACAACAGTGAGCTGCTACTCAGAGAAGGTGAGCCATGCGCCAAGGTGACAGCAAGATGTCAGGGTAGTGTTCTCATCAGCAAGTGTGCAAGCAAACAGAGCAGGGCAGGTCGGGTGGTGGGAAGCAGGATCAGTCACAGCCCAGGCAACTCCCTGGTGATGAGACAGGTCTGAGGTCAAATCAGCAGGCCAGGATGAGGGCCAGGCACAGACATACCTCCAGTATGTTTCAGGCCAGGACCAAGGGCAACAGCTACAACTTAAATGCATGAATAAAGAAGAAGGAGGCCCTGACAAGGCTTCTTGTGGCTCTCTTGCACAGTTTTTTTCCCAGCAGCCTGATCCCTGTTTAGATGGCTGTTTTTTCAGAGTTTGCCACCAGCACAGGCAACTAACCCTTTGATTGGGGGCAGAGATTGAGACTGGGGGTGCACACAGAGCTCTAACTCAACTGTCAAGCAGGACAGTAAGGCTACATCTTCTGTAGGATGCTCTCAAATGAAGAACTCATACACTTCTTCAAGAGGATCATTACATACCCATGGCCCAGCGATAATTAGGATTTCAGCAATTATATACCACTAACTTACCATGATGTATTTTAGAGGGTAAACCTGAGACAGTGATAAGACTACCATCTGTATCTGAAAAGTAAAAAAAAATTCAGCAGTAGAAAAAGAGGTAGCCTGTGTGAAACAACAGTCTTGCAGAAAGACATAGCATATTTCTATTCCACTCTAGAGAGGTTTCTGAGACTTATTATCATATTGTAATGTTATGCTACAATTAATCACCCCTTTTAGTGATGCTGTAATAAATGCAGAGGTTTAGATTTTCAGCTTGTGTAAATCAATATGGGTCCATTGATTTCAATGGAACTGTGCCAGGGGAATATCTGGCCCCAGACATCAAGTGGAGCTTGTAGAGAGATGTTTAATAAAGCAAGAGACCTGTTTTTTCACAGGAGATAAATGACTTCACGGGTGATGCTGAAGTCTCTTGTGGCATCTTTCCTCCAAGATGTTTTATTTTAATCACTCTCATAAAGTTCCCTTAACGGCAACAATAATACTAAGTGCCTGACACAAATCAAAGGAAATCAGATTTCTGGATAACTAGTGGAATGAAATGTTGCTTTCTGACTGTTGTTAGGCTTTTTTTTTTTTTCTGCCAGGATTTTTATTCTATTATTTCCTTCCTTTCAGTAGCACTGAAAGTGTTAGTCCTTAAAAACCCTCAGATTCTTCAGTCATGCAGATAGACCTCTCTGGGTGCTTACTGTGGGTAAGGCCTATAATATAAAGTGTCATTTATTTAGCTTTATCTAGAACTGTGCCATAAAATAAAGATCTTAAGAGCAGCCATCCACTTTATCATGTCAGTAATCCTGCTCCATGTTTACCCAATAAGAACAGATACAATCCTACTTTGAAGGAATATGAATATGAAGTAACCAAAGAAGTATTCAAATATAAAGTTGTTTAAATGGAGTTAGTTTGGGGTAGTGCAGCACACTAGTGCTTATCAGAGTGTGTATGAGAGATTCTCATTTGAACCACTTCTGATGACGCTAAAATAATAAATTTTAGCTAGTATTACTCAGATACATAAACACAGAATAAAAATGTCTTATCATCTCTTTGAAATATTAAATATGTTTAGCTCTCAGAGAAATCAGTAGGGATTGCACATGATCAACAGTTCTGAAAATCAAATAAGCATCTGTGTTTTTGCCCAGATATATCCATGAAAAATCTGAGGCATTCATATTTGACAGACTTCATGTTTGTCTTCAGTAAAAACTGCTTCTTACTTGCACATATCTCTATGAGCATGTGATTAAAAATCTCAGATTCCTTACTTTGTTTCGTTTGTCATTTACACTAATTCCATTCATTAGTCTGTGTAAATTTTACTCAGATTAATTTTAGAAAAGTTGGTCAATAACGGAAGTGGAAGAAGCTTCATTGACTTCCGAAACCTTTTGGACATGAGCTTAAATATATTTTGAAGCTAGCTATGGAGATAAGTACCACAGACAGCATTACATAGCCTAGAGCAGCACCATCATTTCTATTTGTAATATAATAAACATAATATAAGCAGAAGTGTATGGAAAATGTTCTAGGGTTTTGAGGTCCGTCCAGAAACAGGAAGGTCTGACTTTTATACTTGGAGTAGAAAGATCATTGACAATACTGCAATTAGTAACATTTTTGCTTAACACATAGTTAAATGCATGACATTCAAAAACAAGCAAGAACTAATCAAGTTACCAATTGTGAACAATTTGTAGCATTTACTTTGGTTCACAAAAGCAAAGATCTGTCCAAGATTCAGGGAATGTTTGGAGCTTGATGCAGTGTGATCCTTTCCCTTATCCTACAAGGATCTATTGTCTAACCTCAAGGTCTCTATCTGGGTGGACTAGCATAAGCAGTCAGAGACTGGTGAACAGGACAATATTATTACAACCAAATATGTTTCACTAAATTGCAGAAAGAAATATGGATATATTTCAGTTGGATATCAGTAAAACTTATGAAACACTGGAATAGACTGCCTACAGGCACTAGTGTGTTTCTTTCCATGAAAGTTCTTAGGATTGGGGAAAGTATAGCTGACCCTTAAGTAAGAAAGGTGAATAATTAGGATGACAGCTTTGTGTACTGATCTTTGTGTCTGAGTATATCAGCTGCAGCTGTTGAAAGTGGAATATTGCTAGCTGTGTACAGCAGTGTGCTGCTGGGGTGACTGAGGCTTCTCCTGGACACAAGCTGACCATGACAGCAATTGTTTCTTACCTCAACAACTGTAAAGCCTTTTCAATAGAGACAGCTGACAGCTTCGCTTCTTCAGTGTCATTCCCTACCCACCCATAGGTAATAACTAGAAATTAATGTTGCCAGGAATTCAGAACTTCTGTGGGCTTATCTGACCCTCAAAGAATAGATAATGTTCAAATAGTCACCATGGGTCCAAAAAGGTAATACATGTTGCTTCAAATTCATTTAAGGAAGAAGTACTGTCTTGCTTGTAGTTGTCCTTGTTTGAGATAGAACGGAACTAGTTCTGTTCAGTGATTTTGCTTTTCATCCAGGTCTCTTCTAAGTAACTGTTCTTTCTGAACTTAATGGGATATTTTTGCGTAGCAGTGAAGATGTTCAATGTTTATAGTTACTACTAAGGATTGATGTGCAGAAAGGCTGTTGCTTATACTTGCTTTTATGGAGAACAAGATCACTGCTAAATCTTGTGTACCACTTTGGGGAGCAGAAAGTAAAGGCCACATCTGTGGGGAGGAGCAGACAGGACAGGTGACTCTAAACTGACCAGTGAGGTATTGTATCCCATATACATCATATTCGATATAAAGCTGAGGGATCATGAGGGCCAAGCCTCTTCTTCAATGGCCGGTGTCTGAGGAGGACTGTCTGTTCTGTCTATGATGCTGATCTGTTTGTTCCTGAATCCAGTTCCAGAATCCAGCTGCTGAATCTGCTTCCTGTCTGCTGCTGAATCCAGTCTAGGACTTCCCCTGTACCTGCTCCACAGCATCAGTGATGACAGTGATGTAATTGCCATGAGGGGTGTTGATTTTGCTATTGGTTTCATATGTATTTCTATATATTTCATTTTTTTAATTGTTATTACTTTCATTAGAATCATAGAATCATAGGACATTTTCAGCTGGAAGAGACCTTCAAGATCATCGAGTCCAACCTTTCCCTAGCCCTAACAACACCACTAAACTATGTCCTCCAACACAACATCCATCCATCTCTTAAACACCTCCAGGGATGGCGACTCAAGCATCTCCCTGGACAGGCTATTCCAATGCCTGACAAACCTTGCAGTAAAGAATTTTTTTCTAATATCCAACCTGAACCTCTCTTGGCGCAATTTAGGGCCATTTCCCCTTGTCCTATCACTCGCCACTAGGCAGAACAGACCAACCCCCACCTCACTACAACCTCCTTTCAGGTAGTTGTAAAGAGTGATAAGGTCTCCCCTCAATCTCCTCTTCTTCAGGCTAAACAGTCCCAGATCCCTCATATGTTCCTCATATGGCATAGGCTCCAAATTCTTTACTAGCTTGGTAGCCCACCTCTGCACCCTCTCTAGCATCTCAATGTCCCTCTTGTAGTGAGGGGCCCAAAACTGGACACAGTACTCAAGGTGCAGCCTCACCAAAGCTGAGTACAGGCGGATGATTACCTCGTTACTTGTGCTGGCAACACTATTTCTGATACAGGCCAGGATGCCTTTGGCCTTCTTGGCCACCTGGGCATACTGCTGGCTCATGTTAAGCTGGCCATCTGTTAACACTCCCAGGTCCCTCTCTGCCTGGCAGCTCTCCAGCCACTCCTCCCCATGCCTGTAGTGCTGCTGGGGGTTGTTGTGGCCGAAGACCCTGCATTTGGCCTTATTGAAACTCATGTGATTGGCCTTGGCCCAGCGATGCAGCCTACCTAGATCCATCTGTAGAGCCTCCCTACCCTCAAGCAGATTGACACTTCCACCCAGCTTGGTGTCATCTGCAAACTTACTAAGGGTACAGTCTACCCCCTCGTCCAAATCATTGATGAAAATGTTAAATAGGAGTTGCCTCAGTACTGACCCTTGGGGGACACTGGTTATGACTGCCTGTCAACTGGATTTAACTTCTTTGACCACAACTCTTTGGACTTGGCCATCTAACCAGTTTTTTACCCAGCAAAGCATATGCTTATCCAAGCCACGAGCAGTCAATTTCTCTAGGAGAAAGCTGTGGGCAAGTGTCAAAAGCCTTTCTAAAGTCAAGGTAGACAACATCCACAGCTTTTCCTTCATCCAACCAGTGGATCACCCAGTCATAGAAGGAGATCAAGTCTGTTAAACATGACCTGCCCTTCATAAACCCATGCTGAGTGGGACCGATCACCTCATTGTCTTGCATATGCTGCATAATGGAACTCAGGATGATCTGCTCCATCAGCTTCCCCAGAATTGAAGTCAAACTGACAGGCCTGTAATTTACCAGATCACCCTTCCGTCCCTTCTTATAGATGGGTGTTATACTGGCTGACTTCCAATCAGCTGGAACCTCCCCAGTCAGTCAGAAGTTCTGATAAATGATGGACAGTGGCTTGGTGAGCTCCCCTGCCAGTTCTCTTAGGCCTCTAGGATGTATCCCATCTGGTCCCACAGATTTGTGGGCATCTGTGTGGAACAGCAGGTCCCTGACCATCTCCTTCTGGATTATGGGGGACGCATTTTGCTCCTGGCCCCTGTCTCTTGGCCTGGGGGGCTGGCTTTCCTCGGTACAGGTGTCACTATATTTCCTCCCGGGTCTAGCAGGGGATGGAGGCTCTCTCTAGTCTTTCTTTTGTCATTAATGTATTTATAGAAGCTTTTTTTGCTGTCCTTAACTTTCAAAGATAGATAATTTCTAGCTGGGCTTTGGACTGTCTAATTATCTCCCTGTGTAACCTGACAATAGCCTTGTATTCATTATAGGTGGCCTGCCCTTTCTTCCAGAGGCTGTGAATTCTCCTTTTTTTCCCTGATTTTCGAACAAATCTCCCTATTCAGCAAGACTGGTCTTCTATGCTGCTGGCTCGTCTTAGGGTGCATGGGAATGGCTTGCTCCTGTGCCTTTAAGATTTCCAATGTCATTTAAGTGTCCAGCCTTCCTGGAATCCTACACCCTTCAAAACTGACTCCCAAGGGATTCTATCAAGTAACCTCCCAAACAAATCAAAGTCCGCCCTGTGGAAGTCCCAGGTGGCAGTTTTGCTGTCCCCACTACTAACATTTCTAAGAATAGAGAACTTAATAGTTTCATGGTCACTGTTCCCTAGCTAGCCTCCAACTGCCACATCCTCCACAAGAGCTTCTATATTCACAGACAGGAGGTCCAGCAGGGCACCTTCCCTGGTCGGCTCACTTACCAGCTGTGTGAGGAAGTTATATTCCACACACTTCAAGAACCTCCTGGATTGTTCCCTCTCTACTGCATTGTATTCCCAGCAGATACCTGGGAGGTTAAAGTCCCCCACAAGAACAACTAAAGTGACCATGAGTTTTCTCCTAACTGCTTATAGAAAGCTTCATCCACCTTTCTGCTTTGGTTGGGAGGTCTATAGCAGACATTCACAGTGATATTGGCTATATTGGTCTTTAATCTAATTGAAACACTCTCAACTCCATCATCACTATACTTGATTTCTGAGCTCTCATAGCATTCTCTAACATACAGAGCCACTCCCCCACCTCTCTTTCCCTGCCTATCTGTCCTGAAGAGCTTGTAGCCATTATTGTGGCACTCCAGTCATGTGAGGCATCCCACTACATTTCTGTGATAGCCACTATATCGTAGTTTGCCTGGTGCATCATGGCTTCAAGCTCCCCCTCGTTGTTGCTCATTCTGCATATGTTGGTATAGATGCACTTCAGATGAGCTAATGGTTGCAACACCTTTTTGTGAATGTGGGTCCCATTTCCTATCAGACCTTTCTCAGTTGCTTCCATGGTTTCTAAACATCTATCCATTGTTTCAAATGAAAAGGCAGAGCAAGAGTCCTCTCTAGTCCACCATCCTATGAGCCCTGGCATACTTCTTTTGGACTTATTCCTAACAGGCCCAGTTATCTCCCCTTCCCCCTTCGTATCTAGTTTAAAATCCCATCAATAAGCCCTGTTAAGTCCTGCCCCAAAACCCTTTCCGCTCTCTGGGACAGATGCGTCCCACCTGCCACCAGCAGGTGGGGCGTCTCATATAGTGGACCAGGATCAAAGAACCCTAAGCCCTGCCTGTAACACCAGTCCTGGAACCAGGAGTCGACTGTTGTCTCTTCCTAATAATTTCTTCATTCGTGATTGCCACTGAAGGCATAGAGATGAATACAACGTGCACTCCTGATCCCTTAAGCAGCTGTCTCAAGGCTCTAAAATCTCTTTTAATTGATTTTGGGCTCCTTCTACCTGCGTCATCAGTACCCACCTGAAATACTAAAAGGGGATAATAGTCAGAGGGCTTAACTAGGGTACAAAGTTTGTTCAACACTTCCCTAACCTGTGCCCCAGGGAGGCAGCAGACTTCCCTGTGAAGTGGATCAGGACGACATATTGGCCTCTCTGCCCACCTCAGTAGAGTGTCTCCCACAACAATGACCTGTCTGCTTTTCTTTTTGGAGCCAATTGTGATACTGGGTCTACGATGCCTCAGTCTTTCTGGCACTTCTGGTGTGGGTGTACCATCCTCTCCAATAGCCAGTTCCTCCTGCAGGATCCCATACCTATTCTGCAAGCGTAACTGGGAAGATGAGGTGGGGGTGAGAGGGGATTCGCCTGCTTCCCCGAGCAGTGACCTATTAAAGCTGTTCTAGTTTTCGTTTCCAATCTGTAAGTGTCTTTCTCTTATTCTCCCTATCTTTCCTTGATAGAGAGATTGTTACTGTCTTCTCACTTTTCTTTTTTGCTATTACTCATCTTCAGAACATGGGGCAATCTCCTCTAATTTAGTAAGCTACTGGAGAATTCAGAGTCAATTCTCAGTGACTTATCTGAATGATACAGTTCTTCTGCTTTCCCAAAACCAGCATACCTTCCTGAAAGATGTCACAAATCTTCCGAACCTGCATAAACCTATTGCAAAGCCTGAATTTACCACTTCAATCCAGCAGAAAATTATGATGTCCCTATGTGATAATTCCAGAAATTTACAGGAATGTGTTTTCACTTTATAATTCATAATGTTGTATATTCATAATATATCCAGAAATTAAGCCAAACTAGTGTCTCTTCCAGAGAATTATATGATGATAAATTCCCATGCAAGTATGTTATAGTTAGTTTTTATAGTAGTCTGCTATTTACCGCTCACCTGGTATCCAGTGTAAGGACTTATTTTTCACATAGGTAAAATAATTTATTTCCATAAGTTTTCAGACTCTTGAAGTACTACAGCTATGATTTCACTTGCAAGTGCAGTTCATAATCTTGTTCAGATGTCATATTTCCCTGTTATAGTACTAATGTCTTACATGGCATAGTAGAGTTTGTTGTTTCTCCTATTCTCTAAGAGAGTCCTACAAACCACTTCTATAAAATCACCATGTCAAGGCACGATTTGAGCAGCTATGCATCATTATCCATGAACTGCCTGGCACAATTCTCGCCTGTACCAGATAATTCTGTCCTTACACCATGCTTGGCCATGATTTGGAAAATCGCATGGGCCTTACAGGCATATGTTGTATTGTGCCACTTGTTTTCAGGCCCAGAGAATAGACTTTGTCCTGAAGAGTAAACATAGCTGCAGTCTCCTGATCAATGATTGAATTGCAAACTGAGTTGAATGCAGCTTCCTTTATGCCAGGAGAGCTCTGTTCTGCCTCATCCTGCTTTACAGCAATACTATCAAAATCCAGTGTCTTTCCTTTACCTCATCACTGTCAAAATTCCCATTCTGGACTGCTGTGCTCAACTCCTGTAACTAGGAAAAGCATAAATCTCAAGGGTGTCGGTAGACTTCATCCCTTTCCTAAGCTTGTTGCCTCAATCAGCTCAATACAGCCCCATCATTTTAATTTCTGTCCCTCCCTTGCCTTGCACTGACGCAGCTGTTGACACTGAGCTTGTAGGATTCAGTGACCATCTTTTTAACAGGCAAACACAGCAGTGAGTTTCTGAAATTATGATGAAAGGTGTTGCAGAACAGAATAGAACCAGCTCCCTGCCTATAGTCACTACTCCTACATCCACATTCAGTTTCCCTTTTGTTTCCCTGAGGCAACAAAAAAGATTTTCATGTAATTTTTACCTTACGCATTTTTTCTATCACTGTCCTTTTTTGGCTGACTTGTCAGGCTCATCTTGTAGGCTGTCAGTGTGACACAACCTATTTCTAGAAGTGAAGGGTGCACTGTATTTCAGCACTAATACCTATACCAATTGCCCTTAGGAGCTCCTACAGATGTTTATATACTGAGGGGCTTTGGTGGATGCCAGAAGTTCTATTTGGCCTGTGAAGGTTTTATAGCTATAAGATGGCTACTGATAGTACTATGTGAAATATTCCAAAACTGTAACATCTTTACAGGTGTTAACACTAACCCTCACATATTACTTTACCTCCCATTTATAGGTGCTATCTAGCACAAGAGGAATCTTCTGTGTACTCCTGAAGAGAGGCTCCATATGGGACCTTGAATCTGAGATTTCTCCCCTACATCATGATCTTGACTTAGCTCATTTGCTGCATCTAGATTTACTTATATGAAAGGCTGGACTTCAGTGTAGGCTGACAGCATGCTACAGGTTTCATAAAGTCAAAATGGTAGAAAGTGACTCAAATTCCTTTTTAGTTGTAGCTAAAAGAACCCAACCTGCTGTAGTCTCCAACTCTCTCTTTTGTCACATATACTGAAAATCCAGAAGGCAGCTTCTGAATCTACTTCAGAAACAAAAGCAGCTTCTAAAACCATCCATGGGCTTTCTACTCTCTATTTTTCTCCAAATACTATTATGAGGTTGGGTTTTTTTAATGTTTTTTTTGTAGGGTTTTTTGTGTGTTTTTTTTGTGTGTTATTTTTAAGCTAAAATAACCAGCAGAGAGTGAAAACTACAGATTATGTTTATTTAACAACTGATTCAGCTGAAAGCTCTGCACATTTGTCTGAACGTATCTCCCTTTTCTTAGTACCAGAATAGTTTTCTGCTGTGGAAGGAGAAGAACACTTCATTAACTTTAGGAAATATTCATAGTGTACTGCACTAAAGATCTGAATAGTGCCCGCAAGCGCTGGAAAGGGGATATGCTTTGTTATCTGAAATGAGTGAACCAGATACAGTGAAATGGGTAAACCTCAAATAAATTATTCAAAGCATTGAAATAACTTCCTTTCTGTTATGTATCTATCTTCCTTACTCTTAACTTTTAAAGCAAATCTTCTGTCCTTATTAACATCAACACTTGTTGGGGAAGCCTTGTGTTAAACTAATAGCTGCCCCTTTCAAGTGAAATACCTAATTGTGTTCCTTTCACAGAATTGTGTTACACAGTTAGCTAAAAATGTAGTATGTGAAACCAAAACTCCATGGCTGTCCTTTACAGATTTTGTGTTGATATAAATTTCCTCTTGCCTGTCAGCTATTTATAGGATAGCCTTATCAGAGACTTACTCCAGCAAACTCTGAGGATAGCAGTGAATTTAAAAGAGGACAAAGATCCCATCACAAACTCTCCTATTGATTTCACTAAAAATAATTTTCTGCCATAAATAAGGAACGTAAACATTTCATGTAGACCTAAGTAGCTGGGACTACTTATCTGCTGATAATGGTGTTACTTTCATACAGTAAGCTGTACAATAATTTATAAAATTTACATAGCTCAACCAGCTGAATTCAAGGACCAAGAGGATGCAGAAAAAACAGAGGTCTCTTTTCAGGATCAGAACCAGATAAAAGTGCAGTGATGCAATTCTCCTTCACACATATTCCTTTGGAGATCATTTCTGAAAAGGAGAGGAGTAGGCAACAGCATGGTTCACTTATAGCTAAGGCTCTTGGAGAATAGTTTAGTGACCGGTACAGGAAGTAAGTCATGAACATCCTTAGAAAATAGTTCAAAACTTGAGCCAAGTGGATGCAACATTGTCGTTGGTCATGTTCTAAAGGAGGAAGTAAAATAAACGATGCAATTAATTTGAAGATACCTAGGAAATCAAGTGCATCAGCAACTCCCATAGTGTGTGAGCACGTATCCTCTGATATATTAGGGCCTTCCTGTGACACCATGGCTTGAGCACAGTGTTTTTAAGTTGCTTTTACTTAAAAAAAAATTTTTAACCGGCAACGACAAGGTGCATAAAAGAAAATATACTTGAAAGCTCAACCCAGTGGAAGTAAGAAGCACTTAAAGAATGGATATAGAACTACCACAATGCTATGTCAAATGAACTGTACAGAGAGAAGTATGCATAGTGTGAGCTAAATGCGCATTTTGTAATTTTCACCAAGAAAAACAAACAAATAACAGACATTGTCTAAGAGAAAAAAAATTTCTATTTATTTATTTGTTTGTTTATTTATTTATTTATTTTAACACCGAGAGCATCTTAGGTAAAGGCTGCCCACCAGGTTTACATCAACCTGCCCATGAAAGCTGAGCAGTTTTTATAGTTCAGCTGACTTCATTCTTTTTCTGAGTAAAGGTGAAGTCTCTGAAGATTCAGAAAGCAAATTCAGCAAGAAGAATACTTTGATACTATAGTTATGTCTATTTTAAAATGACAGGGGTTTTTTTGGGGATGGAGTTATTCAAGATACTACTCTAAATGGCAGAGGAGATTTTTCATTCTTGTGAAATATAAGTGAAGGACAATTATGTATCATAAGGACATTGAAAAACTCCAAAACTCTTTGTGAGTGGGGTGGGAAAACCATGGAGTGACAGTGCAAGTAATATTTCTGGGGAGGACAGATATAGCAAAGAAGATCTTTTGAGATAATAAACAACAGTAGCAAGGAGAGTTTTTCTGGGGTAGAAAACTTACTTCCTAAAATTAACTTACGCAATTTGAAAGGACACTACACAGCTCTCCATGTGATTGTGTGCAGCTCAGTTGGTGAGGAGCACAGTGGCTCCTCACAGTCAGTTCTGTGGCTGAGCGCTGGACTGAGGCAGGCAGGCAGGGAGTGCCTAGAGCCCAGGAAACAGAGGAAGAGTGGAGAGGCCTGGCAGGAGCCGGCAGCTCTCCAAGCAAGCCTGAAAGGCTGACATGGATGGAGTTGTTGCCAGAGGCAAACATGGGAGATTTAAACCACCCTGGCATTCGTGACCATCCAGGAGCACTGTGGACAGGGTAGACAACCGGTTTATGTGGCAGTTCAGGAGGGAGGACATGTGGAGATGGCCCTGCACCCTCTGCTCTCCGTTCTTACTCTTCCATATGTGGGCATGAATCCCTCTCTGAGCCATAATCTGGGCAGAATCAAGAACGACTATACATCCCAGGGAGTGCAAGTGAAAATATTGGTGACCAAGTTGTTTTTTCCTCCATTTCATCAATTAGTGGAAAGGGAATAGTCAGAAATAGACAAATAATGCCTATCAACTCCTAGGCTGGTGCTGTAAGAGAGAAAGTCTGGAGAAAGGAAAACTTTCTCTTGGTCAAGGATAGTTGTGTTAGTTATCATTTAGGAAAGCTGGACACCCGCAAATCGGGAGCTTGCAGATACTGTTGCTAAGCGACTCTCTATCATCTTTGAAAGGTTGTGGAGAACAAGACAGATGCCTCAGAACAGGAGGAAAACCAATGTCACTCCAGTCTTCAGAAAGGTAAGAAAGAGGACCCAAGAAGCTACATGTCAGTCATCCTCACCTCCATCCCTGGAAAGATGATGGAGAAAGCTCCTTCTAGATGTCATTTCTAAGACTGGAAGAAAAAAAGCTTATTGGGAGTAGTCAACATGGATTCACCAAGGTCAAGTCAGGTAGCCTTCTATGATGGCATGACTGGCTGGGTAGATGAGGGAAGAGCAGTGGATGGTGTCTGCCTTAACTTCAGCAAGGCTTTTGACACTGTCTCCCATAACATCCTCATAGGTAAGCTCAGGAAGTGTGGGTTATATGAGTGGACAGTGAGGTAGATTGAGAACTGCCTGAGTAACATAGTTCAGAGAGTTGTGATCAGCAGTGCAGAGTCTAGTTGGAGGCCTGTAGCTAGTGGTGTTCCCCAGAAGTCTGTGCTGGATCCAGTCTCAGTCAACATATTCATCAATGATCTGGATGAAGGGATAGAGTGTATCCTCAGCATGTTTGATGTTGCCACAAAATTGGGAGGAGTGGCTGACACACCAGAAGGCTGTGCTGCCATTCAACGAGACCTGGACAGGCTGCAGAGTTGAACAGAGGGGATCCTAATGAAGTTCAACGAGGGCAAGTGTAGAGTCCTACACCTGGTGAGGAGTAACTTCATGTACCAGTACGGGTTAGAGGTTGACATGCTGGAAAACAGCTCTGTGGAGAAGGACCTGGGAGTACTGGTGGATAACAGGTTAACCATGAGCCAGGAACGGCGATTAAGAAGAGTATGACCAGTAGATCAAGGGAAATCATCCACTCCCTCTTTTCTGCCATAGTGAGGCCACACTCAGAGAACTGTGTTTAGTTCTGAGCTCCTCAGTTCATGAAAGAGAAACAACTACTGCAGAGAGTCCAGTGGAGGGTTATGAGGATGATTAGGGGACCGGAGAATCTTTTTTATGAGGAAAGGCTGAGATACTTGGGTCTGTTTATCCTGGAGAAGAAAAGACTGAGAGAGGATCTTATCAATGCTTATAAATACCTGAAGAGTGGGTGTCAAGAAGATGGGGCCAGTCCCTTTTCAGTGGTGCCCAGTGATAGGACAAGGGGCAAAGGTCACAAACGGGAACACCGGAGTTTCCACCTCAACATCAGGAAAAGAATCTTTACTTTGGGTGTGACAGAGCACTGGAACAGGCTGCCCAGAGACGTTGAGGCATCTCCTTCCCTGAAGACTTTCAAAACCTGCCTGGATGTGTTCCTGTGCAACTTGTTCTAGGTGAATCTGCTTTAGCAGGGATTTGGACTAGATGATCTCTGGAGGTCCCTTCCAACTGCTACCATTCTGTGATGTGTTAGGAAGAAGAAAAAGGTTTTGAGTACACCTTGAATTCAATGATCTTATTGGCTTTCCATCTATCTCAGGTTGCCTTCTACATAAATAACAGCTCATGATATAATGCTGTCATATGCTCCCATATTTTGTGGCCGAAAAAATGCCAAGGTTGCTTCTTAACCTATTGGTCCAGTCCTATTTACTTTGACACAAAATCCAAATAAATATATCATGCTTTAAAATCCTAGTGAAATTAGCTAGTGGAAGAATGGCAAAGGGCCCATACCAGCCCTGGCTTTGAGGTTTAAAGGCACTTAGAGACATACAGATAGTTGTAAACAACTGTGGAGCTCCCATGAAGATCTGGTGCCTGTTGGCCTCTGAGTACTAATTGGGATTACTCTCTGGTACTACCTTTTCTACTGCAATGATGGTTGATCCCATTAAACATCCCAAAGCTGAAAGGCCTCTCAAATAATTTAGAGTCAGGACAACTTCCATGTCTCTGAGCTAAGTATTCTAGGCTAAGATCTGTACTGGATCTTTCGCTAAAGCGTCATCTTAATCATTTTAACAACTCGGGTCTCAAATTCCTGCTCTATTGATTTTTTAGTGTTTACAGAACATCAGGAGTTCGAGTTACCAGGTTCCTACTCTTTTTTTACATCTTGAAGATCCTTCTTTCTTTGGTACTTAGTTTCTTATTTCCTATCTGGTTATTGACTTGCTTTCCCTTGTAATGCAGGAACTAGAAAAACAGAGTTCCAACACTTTTAAAACTCAAGGAAAAAAACCCACATAACATTATCCAGTATACTGAAGAAAGTCATCTTTGAAGGAAGAACTGCTTAGATGAAAAAAACTTCCATTATTTTGAAAGTAAATGGATATTACCATGATCAGATGCTAGAAAAGGCTTCCTTTGGTATCCAAGATGGCTATACAATTACTTACTTCAAAGTAGTAATTTAGTTAAAAATAAATGTAAATCATGTAACTCCTCTGCCACCTGGCATGTGCTCTGAGAGTTGAGCTTTCAGTAATTTATCAAAACATTATCAATATAATGTTTTCTCAAATCCATATTCTGAGACAAATTAACATTGAAACTGTGAATTTAAAAATATTTACGTTTGAAATTATTCCTTTTTTATAGGAGCAGCACATCCTATACAATTATTTCTATCTGAATCACTCTTTTTTGGCACTCTCCAAAGTTAGGCACTTTCTCAAATACTTTAACCTAAACCGACAAGTCCAAATGTCTGAATTTCCTCAGTATACTACCAGCTGGGAGCAGATAGTAGTTATAATTACTTGTTAGCTAATGTTGTGCACAGAACAATTATGTTTGGAGAGTTATATAACCTTGGGCTGGTTTGCAACAAGCTTGCAAATTTAGAAAGCAATGCATGACCTCTGAACATGGCTAAGACAAAAAATATTTAACAAAGAAATCTCCTGATGTGCTATAATATACCCTAGTTTGCAGCTAACAATGATTTTCTGTTTCAAGTGTTAGCATTTAGACTATATCTACTTTGTCTTCTTTGTATGTCAGGATGAAATTAATAAAATTCATAAATAGCAATTAAAATGCAGTAACAATCCCACTTAAGTTTTGTGTTGTACAACTAAGAAGATCATGATCATCACCTCTCTTAATTTTTCCCCACGTAATGTAGATTTGCATATTTATGCCACAAATATTTCACTAATATGAACCTCCCCTTTATCATATCCATAACCATGGGGATGCACACCTGGTCCAGAATGGTTCAGTTATTCAGCTCAGCAGAGATGTTTTAAACTAGCACACTTCACTTTGCACGTGCAATGGGTGAGGATTGCAGACCCAGTCAGGCTCAGGCGTCAGAGACAGTCTTTACCTCTGTCTTGTGACATGACTAAGGTGACCCTTACACCTGTGTCTACCAAATATAAAGATGGGTCTGGGACAGAGTTCTCAAGCTGGGATAAGTATCCTGCCAGTAATATGCAAGCTACACCAAAGATAAGCATAAATCCTATTTGAGCAGCCAAACGTCTCCTTCTGTGCATGTGCCCAACCTAGCACAGTGCCAGCAGCTTTTGCTGCTGATACTGTCGTTAATGCTCTTACCTAAGCAATCTGCAATTAGAAAGTGCTATGTAGGATGTTCTTCCCTGTTGATAAGTATAGATTGATAAGTATCACACTACAATCAAGCATTTCAGAAGGACTGCTTCAATAAAAGGGAGATCTGATCCTACTCAGATTGTAATATGAGCTTATGTTTTCTTCAGTGTCTCAGTGTAGGAAAGGAGAATCATGAATCTGGAGTGCAATAAATGAGAAGAGAATCTGTCCTGTAAATCAAATATGAAATTACTATTGAAAAAGGAAGATATTTTTTCTTTGTTTTTGAAATTATTTGTGAATATTCAACTACATTATCGTGTAATGCCTTTTTCTATACTTCTTGGTATTAAAACAAAAGAAATAAGAAGGTATACAGCAAAATAAACACAGAAGTCTTGCTGTGACAGCCAGTAGGGCTGCAGAATTGACTGACTGACTGCTAATACGACACTTCAAGAAAGAATCTGAATTAACAGTTTACTATGAATAATGTATTTGCCAAAACAGGTTTAGTAATATTCACAAATTGCTGGACTATGTTTTGTTTGGGTTTTTTTTTTGCTTTCTTTTTTCTTTTTTTTTTTCTTTTTTTTTTTTTTTTTTTTTTTTTTTTTTTTNTTTTACTGTATTTATTGAAGAAAAATTTTGTATTGGAAGCTTTGACATGAACAGTTTTAGGCTATCTAAGATCTGTATATTCCATTCTTGGTGTGAACATTTGGATTTTTATGTATGATTGATCTTTTAACAGCCAAATAAATTATAATGTATACTTTTGTCCCTTAATAGAGTTCTAAAGAATGCAGAAACAGTCTTCATTATTTTCATCTTTTCCATAGGGAAACAATACAGTTATTAGCCAGATTTGTTAGCTGTCTTGAATACTTTACATTCAATTTTCTCTTCACTCAAAAAAGCAAAGCAATTAAAGATTTTTGAACTTGTATTATCTCTGGTTTAAATGTCTAAGCTGCAAGACTTTGGCCAGGGTTTTTTTGAGATGAAAAAAGCTAAACTCATAGATCTGCCTACCCTTCAGTCCAAAAGACTTCATGGTAATGGAGAGATGAGGTAGTCCAGGGACTTCTCTGTAGGAGGGTGTCAGTTTTATGCAAAATACTTGGAAACTAGTGCCTGTTTTCTCACTCATCAGTGTCTCTTTGTAATACTATGTTTCCATAGATGTATATAAAACAAAGTGTTTTTTTGTTGTTTTTTGGTTTTTTTTTCAGGAAGCACATTCATGAAATGTAATGGTCTTTCATTTGTATCATAATGTTGGGTTTTTTTCCGACATATTTAATCTCAGATGAAAAGGATGTTTGTGTTTAGTATTGTCTATCAGATCAGATGACTACAGCTGTCACTGCTATTAATCCAAGTATTGCAAACAGAGATTGTGGGTCTGAAATTGATATTGAGACACATAGTAGGAGTTTCATACTGATGACTGATAAGTTTATATGGCCAGTTAATTTATTATGTCAGTGGCCAGATTTAGTGATCATTAAAATACCTTAAAGGTCTGTGACCTTTGTTATTGCCTGATCACATTTCATACTTTACTCATGCTACGTTGTCATTTGGAGATCTGCTCGCAAGTTGTCTTGTCTCTTTTCCTTGTAACAAAGTTAGTTTAGAGAAGTTACTAAGCACTCCCCTACATATTTAGAAACCACAAAACAGAGAAATGCTTGTTATTTTCTGCATAACGCTCAGTGGTGACTTTTTTTTTTTTTTTAATTTTTTTTTTTTTTTATTTATCCAGAGAATAACATCTTCCAAGGGACAAGTTGTAAATTAATACATTCTGAAGTATGCACTACTTTTCCTGAATGTGCAACGTCAGCCATATTACATGTCATTACATGGGTCATATGTACATAATCAAAAGAAGCAAGAAATCAAAGTTTACTATTTGTAAAGAATTTTAATGCCCAACTTTTTGAACATTTATTTTTTAATCCTCTACGTACCAGAAATCCAGAAAGCCAGAAATATTTAGGGGTATAGATGAGCCTGCAATAGTAGTGGACATGTGTGACTGGCAAAATGTGTGGCTTAACTGTCATGTCCAAATTAAATTCTAAAATATAGTGAGATATTCATTGACATTTATGATATATTTTAATGGCCTTATCTATTTTTAATGTGGGTTTCCCATTCCCAGTATTTGTGTCTTAAATTTGTATTTCATATTTACTTCGCAAATGGCCAGATCTAAAAAAGTCCTTGGGCAGCCAGAGTGCAACTTTGATGGAATTTAGGAATATGAGTGCAAAAATTACAGCCGCAAAAAACCTATATCCACCCAGATATGTGCTAAGCATGTAAGAAAGACTAAGATGGTGAAGTACCCCAAGGGCTTCAAGTTTTGGAATGAAAAAGCTGCCTCAGTTCAAGTGTCCTGCCATCTGTTTAATGTTTTGGCTTGTTCAGCATTCACAAATGTACTTCAGTGCCTGGGGACTAAGATTGCTCAGAAGAAACCTTACAAATACTCACTACATTGAATTCAGCAGTAAATGTGTAATGTGGCTGCATTCATTTCAAAGCACATTTAGGGAAGGTAGTGCTGCCCACTGATTTGAAGAACTGTGAATGAGGGTGGAAAAGGTCAGGCTTTTAGTGTTTATTTTATATTTGCACAAGAAATTAAAAAGCTGCATTCTACCCCCTTAAAGAAATCTTTTTCTTTTTTCGCCAAGTTAAAGACTATGCTGAGAAAGACGTTTTCTCCAGCCCAGCCTTTCTGCTGTAGCTGTAACATGGTACAGCAAAAATCATGAGGTTCATAGGTACCGAGAGGGAGCAAGTGATCAGGAAGTTATCTATAAATCAAAGTTTACTTAAAATCTGTATATTTACTGGAAGGGGAGAATCCTGAGGCTGTGTTTCAACGCTGCTGAAAGATAGTGTCAACCAATCTTTCGAAGTCAGAATAAATGGCTTTAGAATTTGAAACCAGAACCCAGGACTGTTCTTTCTCATCCTCATGAAATTATAATCCTGACTATGCATTCCCTCATGAGAAGTGGAGCATACTTGGTAAATATGCAGACTTACTGCTGGAGTCATGTTTAGGACAATAACGCAGAAAACTATGTAGTTTAGAATGGTTTCAGATGTAGGAGAACTTACATACAATATAATTACATACCACAAGTCTCAGTTACTGGCAAATAATCCAGCATTATTTGAGTATAGTTAGGTACATGCTGTATAGATGGGCAAATAATCTTTTGCAAAGGTATGAATCACCCATCTGACAGTGTACAATCTTAAATCCAGGAAGTGGTTCTGCTAAAAGAATTCCAGAGCTGGAAATAGCTCTGCTAGGCTGCATTTCAGATGCAACCATTCCAGAATCTGAAGATTTTCCACTTGATATGTAGAGCTGTGAAAACATGCCTGTACCACCAGATCTACCTTATGGAGATTTTAGGTCTTTAATTCAGATTTATGAAATATATACCTAGAAGTAATACCTAAAACTAGTACTATTTTGAAGTGGCTCTTGCCATGTTGAAGACTCTCAGAGGTTCTGCATGTTGCTAACTAACTGTTTCATTCTCTTTTATTCCTGCATTTCCTATTGCCTAGAGATAAAAACTATTTGAATGGCACTTTTATTGGTATGACTCCAAATGATATGGATATTGAAAGAGAGAACTATCATAATCTGAATTTGTGGCAGGATTATTATTGAAGTTCTCAGAAAATATGTCCAAAATGTCTAAAAAATACTGAGTTTCATAAATTATATTCTGGTGATTAAAAGAAAGTATTCTTCCTCTTCAGAAAGTATGCAGCAAAACCAGTTCTGTAATTATAAAACAAAATGCCATATTTCTCTTCAGGCTAGTCATTCAGGATGAAACCTGAGGTTTTGATTTGGATTTTAGTGGTGTGAATGACATAAAGCTATGTCCCTCTGTCACTCATCATGGAATCATAAATATTGGTTCTAGGAGCACCCTCAAGACCTTATCTTGTCCATTAGCCTGTTCCAGGGTTACATAAAATATCTTTCCCTCTTTCCAAAAAGACTTGTCTAACCTATTCTTAAATATGTTTGAAGATGGAGATTCTACAACCTATTTATTCTGTACCTCCGAAATTCAACAAGTACCAAAGAATTCTGAAATTTTCTCTGGCTTACTTGTTGCACTGAGAATGAACTCAAACTTTAACTTACCAGTTGAATTCACTGGATCCTCACTAAAATGTAGGTGTTTGTGATGCAGACAAGTGCTTGATTGAGACATTGAGAGATCTGAACCCCATCACAATCAATAGCTCTTTAAAGCCCCAAGGAGTTCTGATATCAGCAAGGATATCCATGGAACATATTGTTACTCAACATGAAAAAGGGGACCAGAATCTGTCACCTTGATAAAATTGATAGAGAAAGAAGATTCTTTTAGACTTATGACATTCAAAACCATATTCAAACCCTTTATGTATGGCTTTGAATTAGCTATATCTCATTCTGTGTGACATTGTTAACGGCAACTGAGATATTGGCCAAAATAATAAAAAATGGTTTTTACATTATGGTAATTGCATTCAGATACAGACACAAGGTTCTAATTTCCTGTAGTAGTGGTAATATAGTACCTTTACTACAAAATAAACATGTATTTCTTGTTGACATTTCCTGTATAAATGGATGAAAAAATCTAAATCACTTTTTGATGTCGTTTTGCAGTCAGCCACTTGCTTTGCATAATTGGGGTGACAGATTCACTTTATTGTAGCAGCAAAACCACTTTGTAGCACATTTTGTAAAAGGGTACAATGAGTCTGGATCTTCGCCAATATCAATAATGGAATAATAAACTTATACAAGTAGCAGGGAATTGTGGCTATTTTAAAGAAAAAAACGCTTCTCAGGACTGTTCTGAGGTTACTCTATTCAATAGTTACTGTTAGGACATAGGACTTAGAAAAGATTCTCAAATATTTTTATTTGAGAAAGGTAAGAAGTGATACAGGAAAACATGACTCTGGAAGAGCCCCATAGCATCAAACCCCCCATGTCATGCACAGCTGCCATAAAGAGCAATGAATCATTACTGAGCCACCACTCATAGGAGTAAGCCTATTTTACAGCCCTGTAAATGGAGCAACCCTGTTGAAAATTGTTCTCCAGTCCTACCCAAAGTCAGACAGGAAAACACAGACTATTCTACACTAATACTTTCCTTATCCACATTGTTCCTCACATGATCAGCAGAGATTTGTCTACACAACTTTCTTGATTCCTTGTTGCTGGCCTGAATGGGACAAATCCAGGAAAAATAGTAGCATCCCTCACTGGAGTTCTGTGAAAAAACATCGGTGCATGTCAGACTATTAAGATAGGTTTGTATTGATGTGATTTCTCTTTCTGACAGTTACCAAATGATTACCTATCACAAATCACTGCCTCTCGTACCTGCTCCTTTGAAGAGAACCTGCAATGTAATGCTCTTGAAATGTAATTTTGTTTGAGATACATTAGGTTTCTTTGGGTTTGTTTATATTCAGTGAGTAAGTAGACAAAAGGCACTTGTTGAAACAAAATAGGCTGATTAATGCAATTCAGCTGAGGTAATTGAAATGATAACTGGAAACAGAGGCAATGTCCAACCAGAATAATGTTTTCTTACTAGAAAAAACTTGAAAAAACTAGAGAAGAGCATGACATCATTTTAACACAGGTTGCTGGCCTTCCTATTTCTTTAACAGTTTGTGCACACCATTATTTCTTAGACATAAACGTGGATAGGAAGAGAGTGGTAAGAAAATATTACTCTTGAACACATCTTTTATCATTAACAACCATTCTGTAATCTATTTCTTAATTCAAACCGTGTAGGGTTTTTTTTCCAAATAAATTCATACCTGGTTTGACACTTAACTCGAAATCCGTCAAAAACATTAGAAAAACAAGTACTGATTTCGACTTTGACTTTAAAGAATCCCTGGCTACAGTTCTAGATAACTAGAAGTATCTATCTGGAATATGGAAGAAGAAATTATGTAATTTAAAAAAATTCTTTTTTAAAGTGACCAAAAGATGTAAATCGCTCTATCTTAAACAAATTATAATACTATTTCAGAAATTTTAATTTGTTGCTTTTTCCACCTTATGGACCCCTATCAAACTAAGGAACCATGTAACAAAACATGGAACGTAATTGTAACTCAAGATACAGACACATTGAAGACCTGATGGCTAGTGATCTTAAATGTTTGTTCCTTATCTCCAAATAATAAGCTTATTTTCCGAATTCCAAAGAATAGCAAAGGATCCATTTCTATGGCCTTGGTATTTGCAATTTTTATTTTCAAATACTAACTTACTTCTTGATTTTTTTTTTCTCTTAGATCTTTCTCTGGAATGTCCCATTCTGTTCCAAATAGATCATCCTCTAGATAAGTAAAAAAAATTAGTATTATTCATGACTTTTAATTTAATTTTGAAAATATAAGCACACTTACATTAATGATTATGTTTATTTAACTATTCAGGAAGACCACAAGCAGAGAATTACATTTTTTTAAGGAAGAAAATAGAATACAAAGAGTGTGCTTGGAATGTAGTCGTGCATATATACATATGTCCTATTGGTTTTACATTAACATAAGTCTTTAATAGCTTTAATAGCTCTGTTCCTTCGGTCTTTATCACAGTCAATCATATCATATCTCCTTTATGCAAAGTAGGTTCTTTTAAGCTTTTATCATCTGCTGAAGAAAGTTATTCATATTTGTTTCCATATGATTTCTTTTTTCTTGAATGTGAGTGGAAAGAATATTGATACACTTGCAGCTGAGGTTTCACTTGTACTTTGTGTATTAATATCTAATGCAACCTAAGACTGCATTTCTACATTTACTTTGCAACAGTGCTGCATGAAGGGGGTGTGTGGGGGGGCTGCGAATTTAGTAAGAGAACGAGGACAAACCCATCAGTCCATCCCTAGGATTTGGTGTCGAATTGTCATCCCACACTTAGATTTGAAATAGGACTGACATTTATACTTCAGTCTCCTATTAATGTATAAGTTTTCTATCAATGTGTGAAGTGTGGGGATGTGACTGTAGGCAAACCTTTAAGTGTGCTTGTCAGATGCACAGAACCTCTCTTGATGAGTTTTCCAGCCTTGATCGCTTCTGCCAGGAACAGGCCATTGTCACATTCCCTTCTGCAGGGAACAGTTAACTACTGAGATAAGTCAGAGAATGGGGGTCTGGACCACACCTGGTCTGACTCCACATTCAGTGTCAGCACAACACAGACCACGGGATGTTCATCCCACCTCAGTGTCTGCTTTAGATGCTAGATGCTTATCAACAGTGATGAATTTTGATGGTTTGTGCTTTCTGCTTCCAAATGTTTTGTGCTTTCTGGTTCCAGCAAACAGCCATGTTATGTTGGTCACTCATAATCATCCTGGCTTAATAGCATGCTCAACTCTATTTATTCTTCACTTATTTACAGTGGATGAATGCACAATTCACAAATTGCACCAGTGGAGGTTTAGATGGGCTATGATGAAAAATTTATTCACAGAAAGGGTTATCAAACACTGGAACAGGCTGCCCAGGGAAATGGTGGAGTTGTTTAGCAGCTAAACATTGTGAAAAGGATGCAGAAGCAAGGGACTCACTGAAGCAAGCATGGGACCACAGAAACCTCACCTGCAAGCCAGTTTAAACCTGCTGGCAGAGAAAGGTGAAAAGGACAACGCAAGGAAGACCTACGGCCTTCATCACAAAGACCCCACTTCACGACCACCAGGAGGCACTGCGCAGACGCAGATGGNTGAGAAGACGCTCGTCCTGTGAGCAACCGCTATGCATAGCGGAGCTCTGCTTCCCAGGAAAGGCCAGACATCATCTGCTAATGAGAAGCAGAGAATAAAATCTTGTTTTGCTTTGCTTCGTGCACACGGCCTTGCTTTTCTGCTTTTTCCATTAAACTGCCTTTATTGTAACCCATAGGCTCTTCCAATTTTATTCTCTCCCCTCCCTTGTCATGCTGAGGAAAGTAGGGGGGAGTGTTTGAGAGACTTGGTGAGTACCTGGCATTCAGCCAAGCTCCAACCCATCACAATTCACCATCATTGAAAGTGTTTAAAAGATGTGTAGATGTGGTGCTGAGTGACATGGTTTAGTGGTGACCTGGCAGTGCTGCGTTAATGGTTGAACTTGGTGATCTTGAAGGTCTCTTCCAACCAGAGTAATTCTATGGGGAATTAGTGTTAATGTTATCCTGTGTATAGGTATTCAACATTGATATTTTTCTCACTGGTGGCTGAATTGGCAAACAAAGGCAACTAATGTAATAATTATAAAACTCTGTAGATTTATTATGTAATATCTCTATCAGTCCATGTGATTTTGCAAGTAACCTGTCCTTAGATAAGTATTTATATAATATGTATTAAACAGTTGACAACGTACAATCTCCTCTGAAGTTTGCTTAGTATTACAGACATACAGAATGCTGTAGATCACAGTAGATCCAAGCAGCAGAAAAAACGTATCAGTCAGAAGAGTCTTTCAGTGCTACAGCCAATATAACGCTTCTGATTTTATCTTCATTGTGCAGTCACTGGAAAACTTAATCAGCATTTTTGACAAGCAGAGAAACATTTGAATGCTACTTCATTGAAAAGACTTGTTACTCAGGTCTACAGTCAACTGCCATCTCAGAATATCTGATGAACTACTTTTCTAAGCCTGTAGAATTCAGTTCCATGTATTTTCATGGTATCCACATACATTTTCATTTTTACAGAAGTCCACAAAAAAATGAAGTAAGGTTATATCATTGTTTCTCTTCTTTCCTGTCGTCCCACAGGCTAAGCTTCCTGAAATGCAGACAACTTCTCTATCATTTCAGGCTGTTTGAATCACATCGTTTCAGAGACAAATTGAATATTGTTTAACTTATCAAAGATATCACCCAGATCTGTCTGGGTACACAGACATTGCTCATCAGACCACAGTGCCGGCACTGTGTTGCTTTCCTGAAATAAAAAGACCTAATTTCTGAATCTTGATATTCAACTCAAAACATCAGCAATAAGGAGCAGTGCTGATGCTCAGAGCACTCTGTCACAGTGTCTTGTGCCTTGGGCTTGATAAGGTTATCCATTTTATCGACTTGATAGGGAGAATAACTTGCATTCAATTCAGTGGACCTTTTTTGTACATTTAACACCTCTTTTTGGACAGGATAGCATTTATTTTGTGTGAGATCTGAAAGCTCCAAGGCAGCCTGTGAGGGCACAATTTGGTGAACGCAGTTCCATGAAGACCAAAACCTTCAAATAATGACACCTTGTGAATGATGCTTTTTCTTTAAATAATTCTCATTAATTTTAAAAAATATATTCATTATTTGTTATTTGCTATTTAATATTAGCACTTAGTATTTAGTTATCGGTATCTTTAGAGTTTGCAGAGATAGATCATAACAGTACAAAACTCTTCAGAAAAAGCAGGAGCTTTTAAATAAAAGAAGCAATTACCTCTGCCTTTCAATCAACAGCAGAAGACTCATGTTTGATAAATTTTTTGTTTCTTTTATTATTAGGGTTTTATTTTCTTAAATAATTTTCATTGCTGATATAGAATCATGGAATTTCTTAGTTAGGAAAAGACTTTTAAGATGATTGAGTCCAACTGTCAACTCAGAACTGCGAAGTTCACCGTCAAACCGTGTCTTGATATACCTCCAGGGATGACAACTCAACTGCTTCGATGAGCAGCCTGTTCCAATGCTTGACAATCCTTCTGGTGAACAACTTATTCCTAATAGCTAATCTAAACCTTCCCTGGTGCAACTTAAGAACCTTTCCCCTCCTATTACTTGTCACTTGGGAGAACAAAATCTTCTACAACCTTCTTTCTGTTAGCTGTAGAGAGAGATAAGGTATCCCCTCAGCCTCCTTTTCTCCAATCTAAGCAACCTCAGTTCCTTCAGCCACTCTTCATAAGACTTGCACCCTAGAACCTTTACCAGTTTCATTGTCCTTCTTTGAACACACTCCAGCATCTCAATGTCCTTCTGGTACTGAAAGGTCTAAAATTGAATGCAATATTCAAGGTGTGGCTTCACCGATGCCAAGTACAGAGGTACTATCACTTCCTCAGTCTTGCTGGCCACACCATTTCTAATATAAGCCAGGATGTTGTTGGCCTCCTCTCCCACCTGGGCACACTGCCGGCTCATATTCAGCTGACTGTTGATCAATACCCCCAGGGCCTTTTTCAGCTAGGCAACTTTTCAGCCACTCTTCACCAAGCCTGTGGTGTTGCATGAAGTTGTTGTGACCCAAGTGCATGACTCAGCACTTGTCTTTGTTGAGCCTCATGCCACTGGCCTTGGCCCTTCGATCCAGCCTGTCTAGATACCTCTGCAAAGCCTTCCTATCCTCAAGCAGATGTATACTTCCTCCCAACTTGGTGTTATCTGCAAATTTACTGGAAGTGCCCTTGATCCTCTCATCCAGATTGTTGATAAAGGTATTTGTCTCTGTTTAAGGCTCAGGGC
>VWZK01012405.1:0-80140 GCA_013396935.1 Baryphthengus martii
ACCCCTAACATTCTATGAGTCTATGATTCCATGATTCTTTTCCTTTAGAAAGAAAAATACTGTGCAAATATAAAGACTACCTAAATTACTTATTAAGAATTTCAGTTATCTCACAGAGAAAGAAAAATAGTCCTGTTGGATAAATAAACAGACTCTCTCCCTAAATCCCTCAATCGTGAACTGAGGAAACACGAGTTTCTGATGGGCTGAAGAGCAGAACTGGTGATACAGAAGGAACAGGAGTAACATTGGCAGTATGGTAGCTTATCTGTTGAGGGAAACCATATGTTCTGAAAGTGATATGCCTGGTCCAGAGGGGGGAAAAAGACAGATGACAACTACAATACCTTTAACAGATATACTTCACAGTGGGATTTAGCGCATCTTTAGAAAGTGTTCTACAGCTGACCCTTTAGCACCAAGGTTGAAGACAATGCTGGCATGCATCACTGGGGTTAGGAAGCTCAGCTGCAAACACCAACAAGGGACGAAGTTCTGCTTTGCTTTGTAATCCATGAGGATCATTTCACTGGCAAACAACGTGCTAGAAAATGAAAATTAATTCCCAAATCCAAGTGTAGACAGGTGGCAACTCTAAATCTAGGAAGCTAAATTACCATTTTTGTAAATCTCTTGGCATAGTTAATGCCAGATTTATTTTTCTCACAAGAGAAATTATCAACTTCATTCTTGTTACTGGCACCTGAACTGAAAACATGTGTGTAGTGAACAGGTCAATTTAACCAACGGGGTCTGCTCTTTGACTATTCCATGTAAGATTTTCTGCTGCAGCAGTCACAGAAGTAGTGGGCTATAGTTTGTGGGTTTGTTATGGTGCTGAATAACTGCTACAGCAAATACTATTATCTGCTAAATCATATTAGAAAGATAAAAAATCATAGTGAAAAGTTTCTACCACAATACAAAAGCAGGAAACGGTTCCTTCACCCAAAATAATTTCCAAAGGTGTAAAACTTTTGAAGATTAATTTTTCACAGAGGATTAATTTTCTTTTCACTTTTATGGATGAGAATGAGGTCAAGTCAATAATTACAGATAGAAAGGTTTCAGTGTTATGTAAAATAGGTATAAGTGATGGAGAATATGACCCTCTGTCTTTCATGAACTTTCAAGCTCTCCATATATTTTCATTCAGTTACTAAGGTTGGAATGACATTTTTCAATACGGTAATTAATCATGAAGGAATACTGTATATTTACGTACACATTAAAAAAGCCTGTGTGCAGTAACATGATTAAACACGATTTATGGGAATAGGCTCTCCCATTTTAAGAGAAGATCAAGTTCAAGACTGCCTGAGGAACCTGAACATACATAAGCCTGTGGGACCTGATGAGATGCATCCCAGAGTCCTGAGGGAATTGGCTGATGTTGTAAAGCCACTTTCCATGACATCTGAAAAGTCAGGGCAGTCTAGTAAAGTCCCTAGTGACTGGAAAAAGGGAAACATTGCACATATTTTTAAAAAGGGTAGAAAGACCGACCCTGAGGACTACTGACACATCAGCCTCTCCTCTGTGCCTGGGAAGATTGTGGACCAGATCATTCTAGGAAGTATGCTAAGGCACATAGAGGATAGGGAGGTGATTTAAGACAGCCAACATGGCTTTATTGAGGGCAAGTCCTGCCTGACCAACCTAGTGCCCTTCTATGATGGAGTGACTACACCAGTGGATAACACAAGGGCTATGGATGCTGTCTACCTGGACTTCTGTAAGGCTTTTGACACAGTCCCCCCAAATACCTTTCTCTCTAAACTGGAGACAATTAGATTTGATGGGTGAACTGCTCAGTGGATAAGGAATTGGTTGGATGGTTGCATCCAGAGGCTAGTGGTCATTTGCAAAATGTCTGGATGGCGATCAGTGACTAGTAGTATCCATCAGGGCTCCATACTGGGACCAGTACTGCATAATACCTTCATCAACAACATAAACAGTGAGCCTGAGTGCACCCTCAGCAAGTCTGCAGATGACATCAGGCTGAATAAGTGCACCTAAGGGACAGGATGCCATCCAGAGGGACTTGGACAAGCTTGAGAAGTGGGCCTGTGAGAATCTCATGAGGTGCAAGAGGGCAAAGTTCAAGGTCCTGCACCTGGGTTGAGGCATTCCCTGGTATCAATTCAGGCTAGGGGATGATGAAATTGAAAGCAGCCCTGCAGAGAAAGATGCATGCTAGCAGCCCAGAAAGCCAACTGCATCCTGGGCTGCATCAAAAGAAGTGTGGCCAGTAGGTTGAGGGAGGTGATTCTGTCACTCCACTCTGGTGAGACCCCACCGGGAATACTGCACATCCATGTCTAGAGTTCTCAGCACAAGAAGGACATGGACTTGTTGGAGCTGGTCCAGAGGAGGGCACATATGAAGAAGGGCTCAGAGAGTTGGAGCTCTTCAGAGTGGAGAAGAGAAGGCTCTGTGAAGACCTAATTGTGGCCTTTTGGTAGATAGATGGAGACAAGCTTCTTAGCAATTGGACAAGGGATAATGCTTTTAAACTAAAAGAGGTTAAATTCAGACTAGATATAAGGAAGAAATTTTTTCACGATGAGAGTGGTGAAACACTGGAACAGGTTGCTTAGAGCAGCGGTAGAAGCCCCATTCCTGGAAACACTCAAGGTGAGACTGGACTGGGCTCTGAGTAACCTGATCTAGTTAAACATGTCCCTCCTCACTGCAGGGGGGTTGAACAAGATGACCTTTAAACATCTGTTCCAACCCAAACCATTCTATAATTCTATGATAAAATAATCTCTTAAAGATTAGCATACAATAATGCCTGTAAACAGATTGTAAGTCTTTCTGGATCAGTGTTCCTCAGCATCACACAACGAGGTCAGTGCCTGAGGAGAGCCAGAGCCAACAGGACTTCCTCCAGGTACAAGTCGCACTGCATGGACCTTGCTGTTTACATGATTTTATGCAATACTAAAACTAAACTGTAACTGTAAAATAACATAGTTGAGTCAAGTGAAGTGCTCTTTGAAATCTGATTTGCTTATCTGTAGATATTTGTACAAAAGCGACCATCCTGGTATAATTCTCCAAATACTCCCAAGCTGATATTGTATTCTGACGGAAACATGGCGCTGGCGGTGACAGACCAATAGACCTTTTCCCTTACAATCTCCATTTGAAAGACTTCTTACATGTACGCTAAACTCTCCCACTCAAAAAGTCCTTATCTGTGTCTGCATTATCCCTCCTCTCTCGAGGTTTGTTTACGAAGTAAGAGCAGGGAGACAGGCAAGAAACAACTACAGATGGTCATTTCATACTGTTGCGGTTTAACCCTAGTTGGCAACCAAGCATCATACAGCCACTTGTTGACTCCCTCTGCAACAGGATGGGGAAGGGAATTGAAAGAGTAAAAGTAAGAAAACTTGTGGATAGAGAAAAAACCCACAGTTTAATAATTGCAATAAAATATAATAATAATAATAATAAATTGGATGAAAATGAAAATAATGAAGAGAGAGAAAGAAAAACTGAGAAAGTTAAGTGATGTAAATGAAAACAGTTGCTGACTACCAATCAATTGATGCTCAACTAGTCCCAAGCAGCAGCCCCCTCAGCCGACCTCACCCCTCCCCCAGCTTCATATGCTGAGCATGACATCATGTGGCCTGGAATATCCTTTGGTCAGTTGGGGTCAGCTATCCCAGCTGTGTCCCGTCCCAACTTCTTGTGCCTCCTCGCTGCTGGGGTGGGGTGAGAAGCAGAAAAGGCCTTGACTCTGTAAGCGCTGCTCAGCCATAACCGAAACACCCCTGAATCATCAACACTGTTCCCAACACAAATCCTAAACATAGCCCCATACCAGCTACTGTGAAGAAAATTAACTCTAATCCAGCCAAAACTAGCACACATATGGACACTTATTACCAGTAAGTTCATTAAAATTTTAGCAGGATAGCTGAGGCGAACATAAGGTTGTAATAGACCACAAAATAACTTCTTTTCCCCAGCTGCACACTTGCAATTTTTGCACAAATATGAGATACCCTGCTAAGAGGTGTGTTACATTCTGCTGAGTTTTAGATGTGTGTGAAGTACAGCTACCACAGTACTGGAACTGGGTAGAAAAAAAAGTCTTGTAACTTCATTTTAGGGGGCATACTTAAAGATTTCACCCCAAATATTTCAAGCATAAACACAGTATCAAAAACAAGTCAAATACTGAGAGATACAGATTTCACAAAATGTAAAAGCCATTGATAATAAAATGTATTAAAGACTGCATAACAGCAAGAATGGATGAAATAAATCCTCTCGTTTTTCCACTTCATTCGAATGTATTTTCTTTTCACGAGGAGAACTAGGGTTTTTCTATCATTCCACTAGATTTTGCAACCATATGGTCAAATGGAGAACACGGTGACTAAGTGACAGACTTCCAGTCTCAACAATCTGCATGTGAAAAGGAGCAGATCCATATGTTTTTCTCTTTCCTTTTTTTTTTTTTCCTTTCTTTTGTGTCATATACCAGTTGCTACAACACTTGCCTGTTTTACCCAAGACATGGCATTTAGTGCAGCCCTTTGTACACTGATATAGTTCACCTTCCTGATAGTACAGGAAGCTTGGAGTCCACTTATTAAAAAGAATCTGTCCCTGAAATTAATCTACTCTCTTAGCTTTCACCAGCAGCTTCTGGATTTATGCACACTGTATAACTGGAGAAAAATTATGTATAATTAAAGTACATACAGCCAAGTAAGTCCAATACAATTTGTTCTTCTAAGTGGGATGCATCTATTTACAATAAACTAGTGTCAAGACTGTTGTAGTCTAATTCTTTACAGGTCTAGTTTCTGAAATTGCTTGTTACACATTCCTGAGGCCCATTAAAAGTCACTATCAGTGGCATGGAGAATTGTAATCTTTTCTTTATTTTTAACCTCTTCTGTTGCTTAAAATACTGACAAACATCAGGTTCTGGACCAGTTATTTTCACTGATCAGGTAAAATCCTCTGTCTTTACTTGGAATAGTAATAAATCCACTGTTTTATAATTGTTAGTTGCTTTATGCATATACCACTCATGTGCGCTTTGTAGCGAAAATGAAAATCCTTCCTGCAAAGTAAGAATACCAGACAAGAGGCGAGGCTGTTCATACAAGATGCTCTAATAAATTGCAACACTCCTAATATACTTGATCACATCCAGTTTTAAAAGATTGGCATAATCAGTACTTTACTATTTGGAGGAGAATCTTTAAAGAGGAGAGAGCAGAGTACTCAGTTATGTTTATTCTCATTTGTATATTGTTTATGGACCTCACATAAGCTTATTACTGTAAAGGGAATAAAATCAGGCACTGATTTGGCTCACTAGCTACAGTAGCCCTTCTTTTTTTGAAAGAAGCCCCCAATTCAATTTCTCGCTGGAATGGATTTTTTGCAAATAAGGATAATCCTTCATTTAGTGTTTACACACTTGGTTACCTCTCAGCATTCCTCCCTGTCATATCAGGTTTTAAAAAATTATTTAAAATCGCCAAAATTCATTTATGCATTAGCTGGTTTTATTATAGTTATGGACGAGCTGGTATTCAACAAATTTAGCATTACGAAAAAATAGTCATGATTTTATCAGAATATAACAGGACTCATACTCAATTTTACCTTCATTTTCTTGTGACGTGTTACTATTCATGCAGAAACATCACCAGCAAGAACAAAATGAGTATCTATACTGATAAAAAGTAAACTATTTATTTTTGAGTCTTCCACCTCCTCCCTTCCCTTCTCACTTAACATAGACATAAACTTTCAGGACCCCTAATTAATTTTATCAGAGACTACAGGGAAAAATGGATCATAGCCTCTGATGTGGCCTCTTTAAAATAGACAGGAAAATTCTGCTCACTGTACAAACTTCAAGTTCAAGTATATCAGTTAAATACTAAATAAGAAAGCTATAAAATGCCATCTAAGATGTGCTAAAAAGAAGTAGAATCAGAAGAGGAACTTAAGAGTTAAACTGAAGTAAAGGTTTTCCAGCAGAGTACAAATAAATAAAAGTATTTTTTCAAATAAAACTGCACAATTGGTAGAGTTAAAAGAAATTTAGAGATTAAAATAACCTTAAACTAGCTATTTCATTCTGCTTGAAGTAAATAAAGCTTATCAATTCTAATTCCCTCTCTGAATTACTATTTTGCCAAAATGCCAAAGTCAGCAGTCTTAGCTTTCATCTGTGGGCCTGAATTGCAGGAAACAGCTTTTTACATGAGCAAAAATGCAGCACTGAGGCAGAAGGGAACAGCAGAACCAAAGAGGTGACCTGCTGGCTCCCGTTTCTGATCATAGCCGAGATCCTGAGCAGCCTCGTCCGGCATCCTCTTAATTGGGTTAGCCATGGGGATAGGGTGAAACCAGGTCTAATGTACTATAACATCAACTGAATAATTATGAATGCATGTTAAGGAATTATTATCATAAGGTCAAGACCTGCAGGCAAATTAAGAGAAAAACGAAAAAAATGTCTCCTGACACTGTTCCAAAAGCCTGAGTGTGAGGCAACATTAGTTTATTTTTTAATTCCATCCTCAATAAATAATCCTGTACATCACTACCGAGAACTTAATGTTATTTTCTGACATTGTCTTATACCAAAAAACCCCACACGTATGGCATCACATAATAAATATGTTGCTTAAAATGCAAGTAAAAAAGCGAAACATAACTACTGCACAATGTAAGCACATTTGCTTGCATGGGTTGCTATTTTGGCTTTTGCTCGTCTTTCCTGTTAAGGATTTTTAATATTGTACAAAACCACAGATCATTTAAACATCCTTTCCTATCAGTCCAGAATAAAAACAACCCTCAATTTGTCATCTTACAATTGACCGAACTGATTTATATCCTATAAGGCAGGAGATACATGACCTGTTCCTCCTGATGGCACCTGACTACACTATTTTAAATGCATTTTACAAGAAGTCAAAGTATTGTGTACCAAAAATACTGTCACACTTCAGGCAGAGGCTTAATCTGGTAACTTGGTGTCAACAAAAAGCTCCATGAGGCTCAAGATTCATGCAGGTAACCAGACAGTCTTTCAGTTTGGCGACTATATTTTGAAAATTATATTAAATTATTCCTAACCACATTTAGAAGGATCTTGGAAGTTTTGGACATGAACTAAAGCAGAGATACCCACAGATCCAGAAGAGATTGCATATTCAAACTAAATTATTCTCCCCCTCTTAAGTACTAAATAAATCACCAGGCAAATCTTGGGTTAAACACATTCTTGCCTATTTGTCCAAGTTTGTTAGTTCAAAAGAAAGCAAGCAATTAGACCTGACTGAAATGAAAAACCTAACTTCAGGGGAATTAATTTCTTCCATCTGAAACTGTATTTTTAAAATCAAGCAAGTCAAAATATACAGAGAGAATACTAATAACCAGAATGAATGTGTTGTTCAGGTGAGGACAATGTAACATTGTGCATCCGCTTAGGCACACAGGTGGTAGCGTGTGAGTAGACAGCCAAATCACAACTCAAGAGAGGACCAATGCACCTCAGGGAAATATTTTTTTTTTATTTTGCCCTACTGTCTATGACATCTATATTGGTAACAGATAAATAACACTACCCTTGGTTAGTATATATTTATTTTTTAAAGTTATGGACATTATACTCAGCAACACTCCTAGGGATGAGACAGCAGTACTTTCAGCTGGCAGGCAATGTGCAGAGCTAGATGTAAGAAAGTTAGGTTTTTCATTTCATTTCATTTTCATTGCCTTAGAAAACATAGCTTGAAATTTTATTTTAATGAAGATCTTTCCATGGAGAGATTTCTTTTTTAAAATCTAATGCTATCAGGTATTTTATCAATATATTAAACTACTTCTTGCTTGAAAAACATCATTAATTCATTCTGTGTGACTACGTCCAAAATTTGTGTAATTTTAGCTATGGCATTTTAACATCATTCATACAATACAGCAATCCTATGATAGCTGTTTTATTTCTGTTTTTAATAAAACCAGTTAAACCATTAAGTCTTACAGAATAATCATCTCAAGTCCAGAGCTCTTGCCAAAGAAAACATTCTACAAATAAAGTCTAGAAAATTTCCAGGGTTCAATGTTAAAGTTATATTTCTATAGTTAAAAACAAAACAAAAAAATCACCCACTCCTAATACAACGAAGTTCTTAACACAGAAACCTTTACTACCTAACAAAAAAAAACCCAAACAAATCCCAAAACAATTATTAATCCCTTCTATATTCAGCATATACCAGTGAACTCAAATGGCCTTTTTTCTACGTAAGGAGCAAGCTTTAAAGATATGACAATTACTACAGGGAACGAAGGATGTCTTGTTTTGTCCAGCTGCTTAGAGCAGTAAAATTTAAATGTACACTAACAATTTATCTGTGGATTACTAGCTGGTCAACATGTCTGAGAAGAGGAGGAAAGCCTTCATTAGAACATTGCGTACTTCTACCAAGAAAATTATTGATTTAACTACCATGGTTGTGGTTCCGTCGTGTTAAAGATTACTTACACTAATGAAATTCTAAAGAAAAGTTTAACAAGTTTGACCTCAATACCTTTAGATCTCAACCCTATCCAAACAAGTCATATAACTTAAAATTAGCTGATTTTCTAGTTACAGAAGTCTGAGTTTGTACTTACATCATGTTTAAGTATCCTAAATCTTTTTTATTTACTAACTCAGTCCATAACCAGAAAAAAATCCACAACCTCAGACACAGGGCAAAAATGTACAGATTTGGAGGGGTTTCTTCCACAGTGAGATACAACAGACATTTACAGTTCTTTGAGATGTAACCAGTTATTTTAATATGGTTTTAATTAATAACTTTAACTATCAATAATTAATATAAATATATTATACCTGACAAGAATAATTTAGAAAGTTCATCAGCTTCTTAATGGAGATGAAGATATAGATTTAAGAAAATAGTTTGGCATTTGCTACTTCTGCTATAACAATAACTTAAGTAAACACAGTTATTTTTAACTCCTGATCCAGCTAGTGCATCGGATATATTTCAGCACCTTAAAAATTAGGAAAAAATTACTGACCCTTTAGAACTGTACAATATTCATCATTATGAAAAATGTTGAAATAATGTAGTGCAAGCATGACCGCTCTGTACCCACAGCTATCTAAGGAATAATACTAGAAGACAGAAGTTTGGCTATACTTTAATAAAGCAAACAAATTAGGAGAGTCATGCACTGGGACCTCTGAATCTCAGTGGCAGCTGCCATATTAAAAGAAAACCCACTGTCACAGTCCAAGATTTGTTTGTACTGTAATACATTCCAACAACACATCCACAGCACATTATGGTCTTACTGAGTAGAAGAAGGGATCCAAAGGATATAAATAAATAAATGGGAAGGGAAGAACAAGAAGGATTTACCTACACATATAGCTTAAGATGTCAACAAAGTGGGTATGGCTGTAATGTACAAAATGCTGACACTCATTGTATCTCCTTTCAGCATACAAGGCTAAGTAACTGTAGAAGGAGGGCCTTTCCTTGTGAGGCAGAGTTACTGCATGGAGAGAAAGCTGTCTTTAGATATTGTTAAAATAATGATGGCAGAGTTGCCAATAATCAGTATGCCAAAAGATGTAACCTAAAGATATGCTAACTTTTCTTTTCCCTGGCCAACATAATACTCTTTTGTTGTCATACTGCCTGTTCATATGCTAGCACAGGGAGAGAGCGGTCCCTCTCTGGTTACAATTCTCCCTCCAAGAATAGCCCAAACTAAAGTTGAATAAGGCTTACTTATCACATCTCTTTGTATTCCTTTTCTTTTTTTTTTTTTTACCCCATAAGGTATGTATATAAAAAATATATTAAAAAATGAAAAGAAATAACACAAGGCCTATAAAAGAATGAAATAGATAAAGCCCACCATCACATCTACATGATCCCATACCAACCAAAGGTAAGTGCTCCAAATCTCTAAGGATTTCAAGAGAAGCAGAAGTTATGAAACATAGGATCTAGTTATCAAAGGGTCTTTAATTACAATTCAGAGCAGTTGCAATGTTACACAAAAGAAATTCAAATGTAACTAACATTTCGGAGAAAACAAGTTACTTTGAGCATGATATTATTTACCAATCCCAGTCTTTCAGTGATATACTGAAATACACATTAGGGGTGAACTCACCACTCTGTATAAATATCTGAAGAGAAGATGTAAAGAAGACAGAGTCAGGCTCTTTCCAGAGGTGCCGAGTGACAGGACCAGAGGAAATGGGTACAAACCGAAACACAGGAGGTGTGTTTGAACATCAGGAGAAGGTTTTTTAGTGTGAGCGTGACTGAGTGCTGGTATAGGTTGCAGAGAGAGGCTGTGGAGTCTCCGTCCTCAGAGATATTTGAAAGGACATGGTCCTGGGCAACCAGCTCTAAGTGGCCCTGCTTGAGCCAGATGATCTCCAGAGGTCCCTTTCAACCTCAACCAATCTGCAAGTCTCAGTCTGTGACACCACAGCAACAGCGAGGACAGGATTCACTAAGCACCATCTATATTCCTAGGCACACATCTATCTTCTCAGGCAAAAAGGGATCATGAGACATTTGATTTAGAGACTCGTGTGTAAGTCTAATCTGAGAGTAAATTTGGTAACTTTCACTTTTCATTTATGGCTGCTGTCACCCAGGCTGGAGAAACTCACTTTAGGCTCCGCATTAAAGGGCAGTTCTATTTCACAGCATGACTTGAAGTGGTACATAACACTGAAGTTATTTTCCCTCTTTCCAATAATTGGGGTTTTTTTCCCAGCTTTTAAGATACTTTATAGTGTGTAATCTCACTGAAAAACATACTGAAATAAATACTATAAATCATGAATAGATATCTCAGAGTTTCTAATAGAATTAGTAGTTAAAATATACTTTCTTATCCCATTAAAATGAAAGAGAAACCTGTATGTTATTTTTTCAACACAGAAGCAAAACTATTTCTTTTGCAAAATATATCTTGCATCAAAGAATTGCTGTTCCTGTCTTTTGGAACTGACAGAATAATTTTCTTCATAAATCAAGTATGCATTTGTTTTCATTACTGTATATACATAACTTAAACAATTGATGTCCAATGTAGTGAAATCTGTCTTAAGGGATATAGGGAAAAAAAATGAAAGAGGTAGCCAGAAATCTAAATGAAACTATATCAAGACTTCTGAATTCTCCCAACTGTTCTCTTAAGACAGAGCTTAGCACTTTGGAGGCCAGCCTCAATGACAGTGTCACGATATAAGGCAACTGCAAGAGTGAGGTTGTACTTTAAGGGGTTCAGTGTGCAGTGAGACTCAGGGCCAAAGAAAGAAGTGCAGAAGGAGTAGTTATAAAATAATTTTGCAGTTACACAATGTCCAGTCTTCTTATTCCTAAGTGCAACTGTATCTTACACAGGTCAGAGGAACATTTGTTGCAACAGGCTCCTGAGGGGGTAACTGGATTTGGGGAGAATCTAACATATCACCAGAGAAAATAGATATGTCAAGGTAGAAATGCAGGCATTATTTTTTTTTCTTCTGATATTCATATTACTAAAAAGCAATGGAGACCGGTTGAGCAATGGCAGATTCAGACCTGCAGAGCCCATGCAATCATTCTTAGGAAACTTCCCCTAGTAATTCTGGATTCTGGCTCAGCTCCGCACTACATTTATTTAATGCTGATGCACTCTACCAACTTACTGCAAGCGCTAGGAGAGCAATAAAGCAGAGTGGATGGCATTGTTATGAGGATATCACCCGCAGAACGACAGTAAAAATATTTAAAATGTTGTCCTTCTTGGTCCGACCAATTAGTGATAGAATCTCTTTTGCTATGATGGAAAAATATCCCTTTCTGAGGCAGATTTTGCTATTGGAAACTGTTCAATCTATCTAATGAATAGGACAGATAGAGCTTTTGTAACTACTTTAGCATGAAATTGGGCATAAGCTACAAACACAACCAGGAAACAGGATTTGCTATCATAATACAGTCCGGCACTGTGAGTCTCAGCAGTTCATATTCAGCAGGCCTGTTGTTACTATCAGATTGGGTCATGAGAGAAATGAGTGCACAGAAGAGCATATTTGCCTGCCTAGCAGGTAGAGAGGATCGGAATACGCCTGATTTCTCTCTTGGACCCTGGCACAGCTAGGCTATACAACAGAATAACATAGCTATATCTTAAGATGTTCCTTCACTCAAAAAAACACTGGCTCACCTGAAAAAAAAGAAGAGACTTATGATTAAGTATGCTGACAATATAACTAATGCAGAAGGACTTCCTGAATTTGTGGAGATCGTGGAAAAAGAGTTCCGAAAACTCTTTTTCTCTGCATTGGTCCTCTCAAAAACAGCATTACCATCATCGCCCAGTGGTGGTAATTTAGATGTCAGAATCGAGATATTTGTCATTATTTATGTAGAAAGAAACACATATATTGAATATGTATAAATTCCTGTAAGTACTACTTTTGTCAGCCAAATGCAGGGAAAGCTATTTTCGTACTAACACATTCATTAGAAGGAATCCGACAATAAATGGTTGCTTCACATTTGTTAGTTTGACCACAGAGCACACATTACAATGGTAACTTTCCTGTGCACAGTATTCAATAAAGTGTTTTAGCACATAGGTTTTGTTATGTGTTAGCTAAGACGTATCAAAACCATTTTTATCCTCACAGCAAACATGTAATTTCGGAGAGACAAATACCTACGTCATCCAGTCTCACAAATTCATCACATTTTTAACATCTCTTCAGGCTGTGAATGAGATCATACTTTATCACATCGCACTCCATGGGGGGAGTTTATTTTGCAGCTAAGCTTGAAACGATAAATTGATTTTTTGTAACCTGCTGGCAATATTACCCCAGAACTGGTAACCAGCAGTGGGAAGAAGCTGACTCAGCAGCAGTAAGGGCTAGGTAATTGCAGAAGTGCTACTTGTCCCTTTCTCTTTCAGTCAGCGTTGCTCTGATGCTATAAGCAGCACTCCTTTCTTTCTCTGTCACCCAGACAGGATATAAGTAATGAATTCCAGGAAAAAAGATGTGATCTGTAATGAGCAGTGGTGAGAGGTAGTGGACTTTGGAATGGGGTTTCACAATGACATATTAAAAAAAGAGAGATCTAAAATAAACTGCCTTTTTATTTTGCACTACTGAAATTCTTTGCTAAGTTTATATTCATTAAAAAGAAAACACCCTATTTAAATAACTCTTAAAATGGAGTTAAGAAGTAAGAACTCAAAGGCAACGTATTAAATATCTTTCTTTTCCTAGGAAATATGAAAGTATCGAACTGTTATTTGTCAGTCACTGGAAGCACTTGATAGACACTAGTGCTTTTCCCTTGCAGAGCTGTGATGTACCACACAGCCTATGCTGACAAGCTACCTAAATGACAAGCTTTTCATGGTACCGGAGAAACAAAATTTAGCAAATGTCTATTTCTTTCTTAGTTTTAGGATGAAAACCAATAAATGAAAGCAGTATTCCTAATGTGACAAATGATGAAAGAGCAATTCTGTGGCAGAGACAGCTGAACAAAATCTGTGAACTCGGGAGGCTCCTCTGGAGTGCAGAGGGCAGGGACATCAGCAGGACTGTATGCACCAGCCACTGAATAAAATCCAGATGTGCTATCAGCACCAGAAAATTCTCTCAGTGCAGCTGCAGAGAGCTAAATGAGAGCCAAATATAACTAACTCCTCATGACTGAAAAGATCTGAAACAGTAATGTGAGCTATAATGAACACTTGAAAACTATAGAAGGAGCTGTGCAAAACACCTTTGGGGCTTATAAACAGGAATATACTGGAAACTCAACCAGTACTACCAAGGACATAATGTGAAGAATTACCAAATAGGAATGAGTCATGAGTCCCCGCAGGAGAAATAGACTCATCATCGCGCCAATGGTTGATTGTGGAGACCTGATGTCTATTTCCTGCACTTCAATCCGGATTCTTACTTTAGTTGAATTTTGTATTATGTCAAATAGGTATCAAGTTCAATGTTACTGTCTTCTGTATAAGAAGTATGCCACAGAGTCAGTTACACTGAAAAAGTGTGCTTTTTATGTACAGCTTGGTGTACACTTCTGTTGGCAGATTTGTCTGTTACTTTTCACTAGAGTGTTAACAAAGTGAATCTTAACACTGCTATGGCTCCAAAAAAAAGAAAAAAAAAAAAAGAACTGTAAATGCAACTGCTATAATCAAGGGGATTTGTGTCGGGTTTTTTTTGTTGTCAGTTGGTTTTGGTGTTGTGGGGCTTTTTTTCGGAAAAAGACTAGCATAATTAGATGAATCATGGATATTGAAACAAATTGCCACATCGTATATATATGAAATAAGTATTTTAAAAAGTTTAAAAACAACAAAAGATATAAAAGTGTGAAACGACTAAAATTTCCTAGCTATTTGAAGGAAGTTGCCGGTAGGCTTGCAGGAGGTCTCCGTAAGACTTGCACACTCCAATCTTTCCAGACAAGCTTTTGTGTTTGATTAATTAGAGAAACTAGGGAGAGGTGATACTTTTGCAGTGACTGATGTTTTCTTATAATTAAATCAATCTGGTATATACCTTCCATAAAGCATCAAGTCATGAAATGTTCATAAAACGCCAACCTAAGTGTCATCTGGAAAACTACAAATTTAATATTTAGATGGATGTCTTTGGTAAAAATAAAAACAGTAGGCTCTTTAATTTCATAGAAATATACTATCATAAATTTACTCTGAACATCATATATTAAAATAATGCTATGCAAATAGGCATGACAGTTAAATAAGGTTTTAGATTAAGAGCATTTAAATGACTAAGTAATATTTTAAAATGTCAGCCAACACATCATGAAAAAAGAAAGCTCAATTTAATTAGGTTGGTCATTTGTGGCTTAGGTAGGAAAAGGATTACCATGTTGAGTAAGTTAAGGCTGCCCAAAGCTTTGTATGGGTTTTACACTTTCATCTCAAGAAAAGAACTAGTGTAACAAATCCTGGCTTACATGGTGCTTTTCTGATTGTGGCACAAGAGAGATTCTCAAGAAATCTGCTCTGTTACCACGTAAAGGTCGGGCTTATAAAAAGTGGCTTTGCTGGCAAATCTGAAGTATGGTGGTATAGACAAGCTTTTTTAGTTTGCTTATGTCAACTTGATTTTGAATAATTTCCATATAAAAGAGAAATAACTGCAGCACCAGTAGAGATGATGTCTATCAGCAATCACTGGCATAGTAAGTGTGATTGGAGGGGAAAGATAGAGGGTTGAGGCTAACATACCAACTTTTGTGATTTTTTTTTTTTAATGCACATGAAAGGCAAATGATACGTAACTTGCCTACTGTAGACTGCAATGCATTGATGAAAGCAGAGCAGATGCAATGTACTTGGTGGGAGGACAACAATTTTGCCTAGTTCAATGCATGGAGGTCTCTACACAGTAGTGAAAAATAAACAGGGCTTAGTACATATTTCAAGCTTCCCCAACTGGAATTATTTCCTATCTCCCTGGAAGATTGATGAGAAAGTGAGAAGAGGCCAGGGGCCAGGCACATGCCAAATCTGCACCTAATCTTCATAACCACAGGACTGAGGTAGATGGTATGCATTTAGAAAACAATCTGACTGTTACACAGCACACTCAACAGTAGTAAGTGTGTCAGTATTGCACTTTGGAAGTCCTGAGGACCGCCAGTCCCAAAAGCTGGAACAGCACACTTACCATTCTGAACTATCGTGTTCCACTCGTATCCAAGAGGAAAAGAATAACAACAGATTTTCTTTGTTTTGGAGAGAAAGCAACAAGAAACATAAGTGCAAATTATTTTCACATAGAAGCATTAATTAAAAACTAAACCAGACAAAATTTACTATTTTCTACTCTCTACAAGATATCTCCCTTTTCTCTTTCGTACTTTCTGAAGTAAATTCTCAAATCTTCTGAAAGCTGGGATTTTTTTAATCAATCTTGAAAATTGTGAATGCTTCCACTACAAGCTTCCAGTTACTTTCTTTTCATATCTACTGTAAAACATGCTAATAGGAAAAAAAAAAAGAAGTTGCACTCTGTTTATTCAATGGAAATTATCAGTTTGTATATATTAATTGTGTTATTGATGCTATACTTGCCAAAAGAGTGTAGACCAATGAACATTCCAGACAATCATACAAAAAGTGTATTCAGAAATATGTCATAATGGAAATTTTTATAACAGGGATTTTTTTTTTTTTTGTGGAATTATGAAGAATTCCTGGGAGACAACACAGAGATTTGATTTTTTTAATTATTATTATTGATTTTAAAATCTCCAGAATGAAGAACACTCTTGAGCAGCTACTGTAAAAACTGAAAAGTTTAGAAATTTATTTAAGTCTACTTAATACATGGAACGTAACATTTCTAAACCAAATGGCACAGGTGTAAAAGTCGTGATTTTGAAAGCTGGCCATGCTGAAGGAAGCCACTGAGTCTAGCAACGGACACATGTTGTGTGCTGTCAAGGCAATACACAAGGTTCAAACTCATCTAGTGAATACACTAATGTCTTTCAGCAGTACTGACTGCTTGTATTCAAGCTGAATACAATGTTGTCTGTGTTTTTATCCATCATGAATATGATAACATCGGAAATCTACATTAATGACAACTTCTCTTGTATCTTGATTTATATGTGTTTGAAGTCTATGCTATTCATCGATACTTAAATGCAACTTTTTGGAGAAAACAAATGCCCTTATAGATGTTCATTTGCAACACCACAAAATACACTTCCAAGCCTCTGGAATGAATCAAAGACAGGTAATTCAGAAACAGCACACAGAGTTTGAGGGATTTTGTTGTTGTAGATTTTTGAATTAGATGTGTATAAGCATTGCCATGGCTTATTCTTTGCAATGAGAATACAGGAGTTGGTTTTTTAAAGGGTCTCATGATGCTATTACATTGCACACTGGGCTACATCAAGAACATGAAGCTGAAATTAATTACTTTAAACCACAGCGAAAGACAAATTTAAACACTGAAACATGTGCCAAATATGAACCCCATCCCCAGTCTACAGCATGGTAAAGCTCAGTCTCCTGCAAAACCTAAGCCTCTCACATAACAAACCTGGTTGACAAAATATGTGATTTTTGAGAGAGGAAGGACTCTCATTCCCCAGTAGCACAACCAGTGAAACTGAGCAGGAATTAGACAAAAAAATCCACCAAAACTTTACACTACTTACACATTCAAGTCAAACAACACTTTCCCAAGCAAACCAAGCTTGACAGATCTCCTACTAACTTTCTGTCCTGGCACAGTAATGTTCCCTTGACTGCACATGCAGCAGCCAGGGTGGAGAGATTAATATTCTCAACTGCACAGCCACTTAATCCTTCCTTGTCTCATTCCATAATAGTCACAATCAGAACTTGAATTCAGTTCTTTCTGTGGGTTAAACAACTGCTCCAAGCTTTGTATAAGCATCTGTAATTCCAACTCTTTAGCCCACATGTATACATTGTGTATACTACCAGGTTAATGATTAGTCCTTAAAATATAAAGCTAAGAACATCTTTACAGGATTGGAGCTCTAGTCTGCAACGCATCCCTTTTGTGTGCTGCAAATACTGAAGACAAATTAGTGAAATTTTCACAGACCTTTGAATTACTCTTCTCAGTAATAAACAGCAAGAAAAAAAACGAAGTAGGAATACATATAGACATAGCCACATGTATGCAAATACACATTATCATTTTTATCATCATAGAAGTATCTTTTCCATATACTCCACAATCTTAAAACAAACAAACAAACAAGCTTACCCTTGCCAAAGTCAATGTTCCTTGTTTACAAACACTGCACCGGACTCTCAGTTTCCCAGGTTTCACAGCTTGGCAGAAATTTTTGCAAAAAACATAAAAACTGTTGTAACTAGCTGCACCTGTCAGGAAGAAAAACAAACAAAACCATTTGATGCATACTGAAAAATCAGTAACAAACTGTCATGATTTTTTTTATTATTATTATTATTCTGTAAATGATATGTGTAAAAATAGGTTGACTAATTTTAAGGCCTGAAGACAGCACTGTGATCATCTTATCTTGCCTGGTCTAGTTCTTAACACCTTTCAGTGATTCGTGCTTCTTGACCAATAGTTATAGGTGAACTATGCCATAACTCCTAGAAAATGCATCCTGTATTGGGTTTGAGCTTACTGCTGTGAAACATCAACTATAACCTTTGGCAAGTGATGTGTGAGATAAATTACCCCAGCATTCTGTAATCTGCATCTTACTTCTAAATTGGTCTAGTTTTAGTGAGCTCAAATTGCATGGAAATTTCCTTTGACAAAGTTTGAAAGATCAGTTTGACTGATATCACAGCAAGAAACCAAATACTTAATATAGCAAATTTAGTTATATTCATGGAATACTAGGAACCATTTCTTTATTCTTGCTGGCAGTGGAACAACCTAGCAACATTTGTAAACTGCTGCCAAGATATTAGGCCAAGTAAATTTTTAAGGAAAATGAAATGAAACTCAGTCTGTTCTGTGAAGCTACAGAACAGAACATGATATGCAGAGAATTGTGTAAGCCTCAGGTAGTGTTAATGAATTTGATTTCACATGCAATCATGATCACTGTTTTGAGTAAACCACTTTTTTAGGATGGCTATTGTTATTCCTCAGAAAATGTCAGGAGATTCATACCATAGTTTTAATCTAGACTGGACATCTCCAAGTTCAGAGACTCAAGTTTATTACCAGAAGGTGAACTGTGACCATAATAAAGTTTTTAACAGATTATTCCTAGTATCAAGAGGAATGGTTGTAGAGATTTGACCTATTAATAGTGGTAAACTACAGAATCAATAGCAGTCCCTTAGAGATCAAAAAATTTTCACTATCTTCTTCCCCATTCTCCTACTTCTCCCTACATTTACCAGCAATACACTTTCTTGAGGGTATTTGAATCCTAATATGTTATCACAGCAAATATGATCAGGAATATTTTTTTAAACAGCACTGACTTCCAGTGTCCTGCACATGATAAGGGTAAGACTCTGTGTTCTGCAAAAAAAAACCCAAAAGGCCTACCAATTTCATATTAGAACTATTCATACGTGTCCTAACATAAATGTGCAACTAGTTTCCAAAACTTAAGAGAACTTTCATTCAAAATGTTTTTTTTTCTAAGAAACAGTAGAATTTTCAAACAAGATGTACACTTCTGAAAGAAGAAACTTTATAACACTTTTTCAAGTTTTCAGAAATGTAACCTATGTAAGACTGTATCAGTGATGTATCCAATAATACTTTTAGTCATCTGATCTACCAAATATTTTCATTATACTTCCCTTGGGATATTAATCATCATAGCAGAACATAAAGTATGAAAGATGTATTGGGTCAGACTTTTCCCTACAGCAGCCCTCATAGCGCTGTGCTTTGTACTGAGAGCTAGAAAGGTGTTGGTAACACCCTCGTGTTGTGCCTGCAGCTGAGCAGGGCTCGCACAGCACCAAGGCTGTTTTTGCAACATTCCCCCCACAGAGGGATGGAGTGGACAAGACCTAGAAAGAGGACACAACCAGGACAGCTGACTCAAACTGACCAAAGGATTATTCCTACCACATGACATCAGCTCAACAATAAAATCTAGAAAAAGGAGGGGGGGGGGGCATCGACTTGTCCTTGAGAGCAACCACCACGCCTATTGGAGCCCTGCTTCTCTGTACAAGCAGGACATCACCTGCTGATGGGGAGTAGAGAATAACTCAGTTTTCTTTTGCTTCCGTATGCAGCCCTGCTTTGCTTTTCATCAAACTGCCTTTGTCTTAACCTACAAGTTTCATCTTATTTTCTCCCCCTGGTCCAGCTAGGGGTGTGGGGGAGTGGGGTGATAGAGCAGCTTGGTGGGCACCTGGCTCCCAGCCAAAGTCAAATCACCACAAAAGAATTTAAACTGAATCCAGTTTTTGTAGAAAACTAACACAAATCCATACATTTACACACATACAAATTTCTCATATGAGTAAGTACCACTCAAAAGGTTGAGAGTACACTTCTCAAACCATTCGAAAACATAGTTCTGAGATTACAATAGTTCAGCTGAAGAAAAAGAGGCTTATACTGAAATGTTTAATATATGGTGTGATGTTGAGAGGTGAATCCAAACTAAAGCTGATAAAATTTTTTAGATTTCCATCTCCATTCGCTCATTCAATTTGAGCTAGAAATCACAACAAAAATCTAAACTATGGCATTGCAGATGAGTAGGAGTACACTTGCAAATAATTGAATTTTACTTTTGGCAGTTCCTCTGAGCAGGATCAGCAGGTCAGTCAATAAAAAGAAAGGGCAGTGCCTTTAGCACAAGTCAAAGGAAATACTACATGATTTAAGTAAGCAAGAACCCTATTGCTAATAGAGGCCCAAAATAAACCAGATTATTTCAGCCACTTATCCTGAATCAAGTCTCCAGTGGAAGAAGTCAGACCAGAGCCCTTTACCTACCTTGGTATCAGCAGTTCTCTCTCATTGCTCCCATTTCTTATATGGGCAGCTTAATGAGACTGCTGCTTCTACTCACATGTAGAAGCACTTATCCTGAGTAGATAGATCTGTGATGCCACAACTCACTGTTCTAATTCACTCTTACTCTCCAGAAGGATTACTGCCGTGTCTCTAGTGAAACCCTTCCAGTCAAACCGAACCATCTTCTTAAGTACACCAGCCTTTACAGAATAAAACATTTTGTTAATTGGGCTGAGGCCTTTCCAGATCTAGTCCTCCACTCCCTGTTGTCCCGTGTCTCATATTTTATATCGAGTTTATTTCAAGCAGTAAACTACTTGAGGCAGGAATCATACTTTCTGCCTGCTTCATGTTCTAAGCTCATTCCATCTGGACTCAAAGATAAAATTATATTATTGATAATACTCTGTAAAATAGTCACAGGATAGTTTGGCATAAATCAGCATGAGTGAATACTGCAGTAAAAAATATCAGTCATAGGAGAGGCATAAAGTAAGACATACTGCTGATTTATAGTAGAGGATAAATCATATTCATTAGCTTCATATTTACTCTATACAAAACCAGACTACTTCAGCTCAAATTTTTTTTAGCACTTTCCTCTTTTTTTTTCTTTTTTCTTTTTTTAATGAATTTAAAAAGTACTCACAAACATATCTCCTATGAACAAATTTGAAATACAAGAAACAAATCCATAACATAGTGAGTTGGAGTGGTTAAGCACTACAGATCTATTCAGAGACCCAGAATAACTTCTGAAATGTCTGCTACAGCAAGGCTGCTGGAGAGGTACAACACGCCAAGTGAAACATTCTGATTTTAGGACAAAAGTGTAAATGGAGATTTTCAGCAATCCATTCACCATTTTGTGCAGATGTACTGATCTCATTCTCACAAAGAGCAGTTACATCATTAGGTGTATGTTCTAAGCAGCATCACCAGGCGTAGCGAAGACTGAATTAAAAATGCAAATGCTAAAAGTCATCATACAGTACAAAACTGATGGCCACCATTAAACTCTTTACCAACTTGTTAATGTCGCTGTGTATTTTAGTGTGGCCCTTGGCTGAGACTGCATCCCCTTCAATCGCTTTTCAGGGAGAACTGAAAGAAACGGGAACAAAGAAATCTGCTTTACGTGCCAGCTCTGACGTAGCAATATTAACAACAAATGTAATTATGGCAACATGCCAGTAATCACTAAAATTGCTGCAAAACCAGCCTTAGAACCTTGCCTTTCCTCATTCAATCATGGACTAAAAGCTTTCATAAAGCTTTCCATTAATATTTTATAATAGTGGTACTCAGCAAGAATGTGCATACACAGCAAATAAGAAGCTTTAAAAAATTGAAGTCCCTTTATAAATGCTGATTCTGATACTGAACGTGAGCATTAACACCATAAATAAATAAATTAAATTATAACCACTAGTAGTCTTTGCAGTTACATACATAGGTGGGCAGAGGAAGACTGAGGGGAAAAGAAATGCGCTGTATCTGCACTTACTCTTTTCTGAGAAATTCACAGCAATCTCAGTTTTCAGGTCCATATGCCAAATATTCATTTGTGGGGCAAAGCTCCCGTAATAGTCTCTTTCGACCACCAACAATTCATCTGGCGGTCTGGACACTCTTTTCTATCTTTCCCACAACAGCTGGTACATCAGCATGTCTTTCATGAAGTCATTTACTTTGAGTCTCTTATCAGTAAAGATGGTGCAATAAGGGTCTGTCATTTTGTTGGTAATTATTTTACTTTGTTTTACTGTAAGCTAAAAAAGGTGCCACCAGAAAGCTGACCTTACAAACCTGAGTTTCTTATAAGTCCAAAAGCCTTTTTCAGCAAATGAGCATAGGCTAAATTTTAAAGAAGCTATCTCCAACATGTCAATCTTGAGATAAATCTGTCTTGGAAACAAAGTAAAAGAAAAGTGTTTAATTTTATTCACATTTGATGAATTAGCAGCCAAATGAATCACTTCCATCTGCATTGATGATTTCCTCTCATAACTTGTTTAACATAGCAAAACTAATCTAAGGCACAACTGCCTGGATATTCTGGTCTACCTTAACTGACCTTTGCATTCATGACAACACTTAGAGGACCGAATCTTTCAGGGAACGTAAGGTAATCCCTCATGTCTGGAGTCTCAAGAAATGCCTCTTCTTTCCCAAAATTCAGGCTCTTGACTTTATTCCTCACCTGACCCATATCCCTTAGGACTGTGAACTCCACCAGTGTGTGATCACTGCAGTCCAAGATGCCTCCAAGCTTGATATTACTGATGAAGTCACTTGCATTGATGAGCATCAGGTCTGGTATCACATCTCCTTTAGTAGGGCTGCCTATCACCTGACTTAAAAAGCTATCCTCCATGCATTCCAGCAGTCTTCTGGATTGCCTACAGCTCACTGTGCTACTTTTCCAGCAGATGTCAGGGTGGTTGAAGTCACCCAGCAGGATGAGAGCCTGTGAGTGTGAAGCCTCATAGAGCTGGAGTAAGAAGGCTTTGTCAATATTATTTTATCCCCTTGATCGGGCAGCTCCTAGTAGACACTAACCACAAGGTTCCTTTGTTTGCCTCGGTCTCCATTTCTCACCCATGACTTTTTGACCTGCTTGTGGCTATTCTTCAGGGACAGTTCTTCACTCTCTACCCATTTCTTGATGGAAAGGGTGATGCCTCTGCCCCTCCTTCCCCACCTGTTCTGAACAGCCTGTAGCCATCAATAATCATACTCCAGTCATGGGATTTGTCCCACCACTTTTCAGTAATGGCAATCAGGTTGTAGCTTTCTAGCAGCATGGTGGCTTCCAGCTCCTCCTGTTTGTTGCCCATACTGCGCGTGTTCATGCAGAGGCACTTCAGCTGGGGCGTCAGCCATGTCACCTTCTTAGAGGGACAATCCTTAATTCCTTTAAGGTGTTTCAGCAGTGCATTTCACTGTTGGCTCCTATTACTTCAGGAGCCCCCGGCTCATCTCTGTAAGACTTCAAGTGTCCCCAGCATGTCTCTGAGGCTGAGGGGCCTTGCTAGCACCCTGTTCCTCTAACCTTGATGTATTTACTGCTTTCTTCTCACCATAGTTCAGTATGATCTGTTTTTTGATAAATTTGTGCTGGTAGTCACTTTTGTTCTTGGATTCTTTCATATACTTACAAGTGCTAGATTTTTCCTACAAGCATTTTTAGGAACTTCAATTAAGCTTTTAGGTTTAAAATTCCTACACATTCCCATTAATTTTTAAATATCAGATCTCCCCTCCATTCTACCTATATATTAGTCATTTTCTGTGAGCTTTAGAACTACTTTAGTAGTTACAACATTCCATTCAATAAAGAGGACATTTACTTTGAAATAATACGAATTTTACTCATGTCTCATAAAGTAGCACATTTATAATTATCCATGTGGAAGCAAGCAGAAAATAAGCCTGAGCTGTTTGAGGTTGTCCTGGTTTTGTTGTGATAGAATGATAGACCAGCCATGGTATGCAGGTCATTAGCAATTCCAAGTTAGCCAGGACCTTAAGCTGGGAGAGGCAAAAGCCAGGGCAGCTGACCCAAGCTGGCTAATTTGTGTATCCCATATCATAAACATTACACTCATTATAATGAGGGAAGATGGCTGAGGACAGAAATTTCTCTTGCTCCTGCTCCTCCTCTTCCTTCTCCTCATGTTTCTCTCCATCCCTTGAGAGACTTGCTAATCATTCTGTTCCCAAGAGCTGCCTTCCTGTTTATTCTGACTACTGTACATGTGCTGAGATGAGTATAACTTCGTATACTTTATATAGGCATTGGTATTAATACTAGTTTTGCTATTTCATTAAACCCATTTTTATTTTAACCCATAGGTCTTCTATCCTTTTCCCAATTGCCCTTCTCATCTGGGGAGGGGTCATCGGGAGATAGGACAACTGCTACAGTTGAGCTGCAGATATAGGCTAAATGTAGACACAGGCTTTTTTTCTGTTTTGTTTTTGTTTCTGTTTCTAAAATTCAAGCAATACCTAGTACTGATATTTTCCTAACACAATTTTCAAGCAAAAATTGCAGTAAAACATATAAAAAGAAGCTATATTGATGAAGAATGGCTACTGAAGGTTCCAAGACCTTCCAGAATTCAAAGTAGAAGTATGCATAGCCTAACCTACTAAGGCATCTCTGGTAATGAGATAAGCTATAGCCTCCGGTCATGCTACACTGTTAGAAATATATTGGTTTTCAATTTTTATTATCTTTCTATAACAACCATCAAGTAATATGACAGAAGAAATATAGTATAACATATTAACCTAAATTCATCACAAATCCTTTCTAATATCTAGAAATAATATCTCAAAAAAAAGAGTTTAAGCTTTATGTAAACTGAATTGCTCAAAATTAGTCATCAGAGGTGGAGTTAAGGATCAATTTTGAAAGTTTAACATTCTGCAGTGCTGGGGCACAGCATCTCTGTCATTCAGAAATGGATGACAGGTCAAAAAAAACAACAGCAATCATTTTTCTCTAGTGTATTTTGTACTGAGTGCACTTCTATAGGATATTTAATAGCTGTTTAAATAAATAAGAAATAATTCCCAGCTAGAATCATAATGAATACTCTTTAATTAACATGGTGTTGTGGTGCGAATTGCCAATTTTTCTCCTAGCATTCTCATTCTAGTGAAGTTTGCACCTGTTGAAGAAAGTTAATGACTTCCCACTTGGAAATACCCGAAGTATGTCTGAGGACACTATTAGAGCAGGGAGATGAAAGTTCAAGTGATAAGTGTTGGAGCAAAACAAAGTATCAGGAAACAGAAATACCTTAAATATTGTAACCCCTTCTCCATAAGCTCCACTGCAAGCATTTTTCCCTGCCATCTCCACCTCAGGGTTAATTATCTGTGCTCAAAAGCATTGGAGGTCCAGGGCCCACCTTGGCTTCTAAGGAAAATATCATGAGAAAGAGCTGTGAAAAAGTTTGTAAAAGAATAAAAGTCAAATGGCAGAGAAATAGGATTGTGGAGATGGAGTCACTTAGGCTAAGGATTCGAGGGGAAAAGTACTAACATGGATAGTTAAAAAATCTCAAAGGAAAAACGAGAGGGTTAGTTGATCTGACGCTGTATGTTGAGTGCTTACAGTTTAATGATACAAGATACTCAGATGACAAGCATCAGGTACTCTGACTGATCTCCATTAAAACATTTCTGAATATTTTTGTTATTAATTCAGAGTCTTCTTTTCTCTCCAGTGTATTATCTGTATCAGCTATTTGTTAATGTAAATCTTCAAATTAGCTATAGAAAAAAATGAGGAAGGTTTGAGTAAGCCACACTGCAGGTTACATAAGAGACCAACAGTTTCCTCATATTTGGTTTTAAAGTAGCATGCAAGAAATTATGCAAACCTGAATATCTGAAGTCTGAGATAGAACTTTCTTAGTTAAAAAGCAGGAGTGGGTCTGCTAGACAAAATCAGCTGTTCCACTTTCAAAAGCAATTTATTGATCATTTTATATTTTCAACATCTCCAGTAACTTTTAAACAATGTACATTTACCAGGGACGAGGCTAATATGCATGGCTAATATGTAGGAATATATATGTACCTGTACATATGTGAATCATATACATATCTGTATAATGTATTTACACATGTATGAGGTACACAGTTTGTTGGTGTGTAACTTTAAAAAGTTTAATTCAGAAAAAAATCCCTATTTTGCAATTTTCACTTTCAAATATCATCAGATAAAAATATTTACTACAGACTAGTTTTAGTGAAATACTTGGTGGTTTTCTCTATCCAGTTCACTTAATTCTGCTGCTTTTACCAGCCAAAACAAAATTTATGTAGATATGAATGCAAAAGGCTGCTCATTTATGATCTATGTTTGGACATAAGTTCCCATCCCAGTGAAGCACCTCTCTCTTTTCTACCTCTTCAAAGCTAATTTTCTCCCAAATATCCTATCACATTGTTCTCTCTCTTCAGTGTTTTATAAGAAAAGAGAAAGTAGCTTCCTCTGATGTGTATCCTAGTGTTTTGTATTGTCTCCCCATTTAGGTTTTTAAGCTCCTTAGGACCTGAATTACCTCTTTCTTTGTGTCTTGTTAATGATGAACGTGCTGTGGGAGCTTTATACATGTTAGTGATAGCACAGACCAATCATTTTGATATGCATGACTAATCAGAAAATATTAGTCATGATGACTACAGGTCTGATCCTGAAATCTCTAATCAGTCAAAACACTCATTATCATCATGTGACTGTTTAAGTGAAAAAAAATCTAAACAGGGATATTAGGAGCTAACCTATTGTTTTCATCTGAACTGCATTTTCATATAGATGATAATGATTACTGAGTCCTTTAACTCCGCTATTTAGAAGAGCACAAAGCTACAGGAAGTCTTTCAAAAGACTGAAGATTACATAAAACTAACATTGTTTCAGGTTATATAATATTTAAATTTAGACTAGTGATTTGTAAAATGTAGACTGACTGTCATAGCTTTCAGATCATTCAGCAATTTGCACCCACATAATGAAAAATACTTACTTAGAAGTGAGCAAAAAAGTATTGGACCAACTGTCTTCACTTTAAAGACTTTGCTCGATTTGACACAATAGGAAGAAAATATCTGCTGTATAAACCTAGTAGTCTAAAAGCACTGAAAATTTCTACGTAAAGTTAACTTAAAGAATAAGTGTGGAGGTTGCATTTCTGCACCTAAAAAAAAGAGATGACTTAAAAGATCCCATTCACTTTCAACAAATACAGCTGATATGTTGTCTTCAATCCTTTCTTTTTTAACTGCCCATCCGCACCTGCAAAGATTTCACAAAGCCTTATAGCTTTCCTCCCCAGACACATATATGGAGATGCACACATTTATAAGGCTTTTCTACCTATTGATGATGATACTTATTCTTTATGATGCCTATCTAATTTAGACCATGAGAATGGCATTTATGTGACAGCTAGATACATCTAAACTGATTGTGCTATATTCTAGTGAGAAAAATGGGCACTTTTATGGTTTGATTCAACTCATCCTAAAGTAGATATAAAAAGATATAAATATGTGAGATAAATTGTGCCTAAAAGGGGCTGTTTCTCTCTATTGTGTGGATTTAGGACTACTAGGTCTGGTAGAGATAACGACATTGAAAACCTCTAAAATTAGGTGAGACGAATCCCACTTGGTGATGCTATCCACAAGAACTCATGGTAAACAGCTGCAGTATTTTGCAGTATGGATAACAATATTAAATAGACTAAACATTAAAAAAAATCCATTTCTTGAGAATCAAATATGATTTGCAGAATGTGTATGGATCTCAAGTAATTAAAGCATATGGAAGATAGCTACTTAGAAAAAAGAAATCGACTTGTCACTGTAACAAGGACTACAAACGAAACTAAGGACATCAAGACGAGTTGGAATTTGGCTGAAAAGAGTGTAATGCCTGTGTAAGAGGTGAAATATCAGAAGCACTTGACAACGACAACAGGAGAGGTCATTTATCTTTTTAACTCCCCCTTCTGAGTGAAAAACTTCTGTGTGCAAAAAGCCCAGAAAGCTTGCATTAATTTAAGAAATGCAAAAATAATAGTATTTGATCAACTTAAATAAAAAAAAAACCCAAGCAAATAGACAATCTCATGAGTCCGCTGAAAGCTTGGCAAATGATACATGGGAGACAAACAGCGACACCTTGTACATCAACAAAGTGTTCAAGACTACGGGTATCATAAGGTCTCTGAAAACGTACTCCTTGTGCATGGGGAAACCACTACCCACCGACCATAACAGCCCCTGCAAAACACCACCCTGAGCTGCTTTTTACCTCATTAAAGGGACTGAGTGTGACTTGCAGTGATAACAACTGAATGGAACGGGCTTATTCGTAGTTGAAGGCAGAGACTTCTGAGTTTTCTGCCTAAGCATATAAGGAGAAGCAAAGCTGCTCCAGAAAGCCAAGCAGGGGTGGCACAAATCCTGAAGTGCAGGCTTCAGTATGAGCAGTAGATACAAACATTCAAGACATTTGTACACATTCAACGACACAATTTAGGCAACCAGCTTTTTGATAATATAGAATGTAAAATTAAAATTTTACTTTCTCGGTTAGTTTGAAATTTTATTCCTAGTGTTAATGTGCAATGACACTTTTTGATTGAAATAAAAGCATACCCTCAGTCAAAATAATGACTATTCATACTGAACTTCTCTGTATTAGCGCTCTACTTGCTTTCAGTGTGTAAAAAAGTAACAGCTCTACTACATCAGTTCTACAGGTTCAGGTAAGCTAACATATGAACAGAAATTAGTTCGTCACTCTTGAGTGTGGTAAGACACTGGAACAGGATGCCCAGGGAAGCTGTGGATACTCCATCACTGGATGTGTTCAAGGCCAGGTTGGATGCGGTCTTGTGCAACCTGGTCTAGTGGGAGGTGTCCCAGCCCATGGCAGGGGGGTTGGAACTAGATGATCTTTAAGGTCACTTCCAACCTGAACCATTCTATGATTCTGTGAATTACCAGTAACTACAAAAGGCTGGTAACAAGTAGTAACATTATCGCTTTTAGCTTTCTGATAGTCGGTTGCTCTATTGCAAAACATTCTGGAAAAGTTTGGTTTTTGGAGCACCCAAGGAATAAGATAGTGAGGTAGCAAAGTGTATGGAAGATAATTAAGGTATTTAAGGTACTGAAACATTAAAAAACCTTCCTCAGCAGCTTTTTAATAGAAATTATACTGTTACTGAATATGCAGAAAAATACTATTGTGGCCAAGTAACTGGTTAAAACATAGGAAGCAAAGGTCAGGAATAAATGATTGGTTTTCTCAGTACAGTCTGAAAAGGAAATTGTGCTAGGACTTGAATATTCACCATCAGAAAAAGATAAATGAACAGTGAAATGACAAAGTTTGCTAGTGATATGATTAGATTCAGAGTAGTAAAAATGAAGGCCACCTGGAAAAAACATTGAACGATCCTGGATGCTGAGTGACAAATAATAAAATGAAAAATTAAATTCATTGTAGATAAATGCAAAGTAATGTACCTGGGAAAAATAATTTTATGCAAACAGCGATAGTTTTGACTAGTTATTACTACACAGAAAAAAGATCTTGGGGTTATAATAGATAGTTCTACAAAAATGTCAGCTCGATGCTGAATAGCAATCAAAAAAAGTGAATTGAATGCTAAGAACTATTAAGAGAGGAATAGAGGGGAAAAAAAACCAAACCACAGAAGAAAGTGCTGTACCAATGTTGAAAAAATCCATGATGTACTCCATTTTGAACAGCATGTGCTATACTATCCTTTCCATCTCAGAACAGGATATGGTAGAACTGAAAACATACCGGGAAAAAAAAAAAAAAGTAAATGGATAATCAATAGCATCCATGCCACAATCACCTACATAGACTACAAATTTTTGGGAAAAAATTTGCAAATAAATGGGAATGTCATATTGATCTGCAAAATCATAAAAGGCATAGAGAAAGTGATCAGGAGTGGGACAGCATCCTGGAAAATATCATTACCAGATTGATTTATACAAGCAACTGGCAAAAGTGATTCCAATTCCAAAAGTGATTCCTATTCCAATAGGATGAATCTTTGATCTGAGCTGGTGTAGCCACTACCATATTTCATGTGAGAAAGAGATGGAAGTAATCTATTACTACACTTCACTGTGCTCCTGTGTCCCCTCAGGAAGACTGTATCTTGGATCTGTAGTTACAAATCCAGTGTTCCAACCTATTTTGATCTCCAGGCTGCAATGAGAAAGACAGAGGACAGTCCTGCCTCTGTGCAACCCAGGCCATGCCCTCTTCTGGAGGCATCCTGTGTTCCTGCCCATGAAAAAATCCTGACTCACAAGTCTGTAGCAAACGAATTTCAAATTTTTCTTCCAAAGTATAAACATTTATGCTCTTGGTTTTATCCACTAGAACCCATAAATACTGAAGATATTTAGCTCTGTTGTAGCAGATACTTCAGTGATTAAATGACAACAGGCCTTTGTACAAGTCTTACAAGTTTAAACTACTAGATTATAAATCTTCGTGTTTTCTTTGAAATCCCTTGCCTGCATTCTGCAATGCACCTTAATTTTCTGAAATACGTCTCCCTCTCAGTAATATTCTTTAAGTATTAAGTGTCTGCATGTTGATTACAAAACGATCATAACTTGTACACTATTGTTTAAAAAGTGCTCTTCATTGTCTGTTATTTTGGTAATGCTTTCAATCTCTTTATTAGTTCTGATCCCTTGCACATTCAAAAGAGCAAGACCTTTCCAGCTATTATTAATTTTTTGATTGTTTTACTTTTCTAAAGACTACTTTTAGTAAGAAATTTTTTTTTCAATACTTTTTTTGATATTCAGAGACACTGTCAAAGAGATACCACCTGATATAAAGAAACATATATCAGTTACCTGGTACTAATGGCCAATTTTGATAGTTGAGTATAGAGAACATTAGTCATTTTGCAACAGCTTAATATTTCACATGCACCTTCTCAGGTTTAAAAGCATTACTGCAAAATGTAGCATGCTTCAGTAATAGTTAGAAAAGGCAGGATTTAACACTTTGCTTAAGTTCTATACGTTTATACAAATTGATCATTCCACTGCTCTAGGCTTACTTTCAGAGGAAGTGAGAAAAACTTGGAATAGCTGTTATATTCAGGAAGACATAAGAAATCCATGTCTTGTCCAGAGTTGAACAACAGACCTCACAGGGGTAGGAAAATTAATGGTATGCTACCTAGGGATCAGCGGGTGCAGGCTGTTGGCAGATCAGGTTCATGACAGTTAAACACCAGTATTCACTAGCTATACTAGAATTTTCATGGCTGTAGATTCCTTTTCAGATTTCAGATTAATTCAAGTGAACATTCAGGTTTTGACTCATTTTCTGCATTTTTTATTTATTTATTTTTAACGAAAACAATGACAGTAGGGAAGTGGGAGCAGCAGGATAAAGGGAAAGGAAGAAATAGAGCTGAATCCCAGTGGGCAAACAACAATGCGTATGTAAAAAATGGCACTGAAAAGCATTTAAAATAATGAAATTAACTGAACAAAATGAGACACTGAAGTCATACATGTGAAGAGATACTGCCAGGAAAAAAACGGAAAAATAGACAGCCAAAAATGTCATTAACGGATATGTATCTATGAAACATTTTGGGACAGTAGCAGTAGTAGGAGTACAAGAAACATAGGAAGTTGCTGTTCAAAACAGCTCCTTCAATAACATAGAAAAAGAATCAGGCAGCAGCACTGTGATTTGCTGATTTTGAACACGACAAAAGAGTAACAGCCATACTATCAAAGAGATATTTTGCGTAAGCAGAGAAGCTGTGTGTTGGAGATGAGAGTCAGAGGCTTGATCAAAGAGATGCAAAAACAGTAGAGGAAATTAACAGTGAAGAAATCACTTATGTTTTAACTCTGAAAAAAAGACACACAATAAAGAAAGAATGATGAGGGAAAGGAATACTGTCCCTGACAAGATATATAAAGCTAAATTGCTGTATTATATCAGAGACAAGCTACAAAAGATAAGGGCTGGTCCAGAAGAATGTAGAACAGAAAACAGACAGAAGTATTTTCAATTTTCAATAAGGATGCCACAATATATTGATTAAAAAAAAGTAAGAAAGCATTTGTCATTTCATAAGGGCTTGTTTTATACGAGATGACATTAGTGTGGGGGCTTGACCAGAGAGATCATGAGAAATCACTATGTTACAAATTTACCTGCTTTTGATGAGCTACATATTAAATCAAAGAGCTTGAGCTCTTTGAGCAAGAAATGCTTCCATCTTAATCATTCATCTCATTTATAAGTGTATATATATTTAGTAAGAATGACAGTACACCTTATTTGCAGGAAAATGATGAAAAGCTAGGAAGTATGTCACTCTGTGTAGGGCCTATAGGGATACCTACACTGCCACGGATCTCCTAGTTTGAATGCAATCATCTTACTTTCACAAGATAGAAATTTAATTTTTACCACAAGGGAAATAAGGTAAAGTGAGATTACAGATAGCATCAACCCACGGAACATTTCAGCATAATTAAAGAACTTTATTTGGGAGTGGCCCTAACAAAAGTTCATGTTAGTAATAAGGTACTTCAACACAAGTATTGTCATAAAGATAAAGGAAATTAACTCCAACAGAAGTTACTTCTCACCAGCACACTTTCACTTTAAAAAAACCAAAATCTATAAAGCACTTTTGCTAGCTGTAAAAACTGTAGTAACAGAGACTAGAGAGATCTCTGAGTTTTGAAAATCTCAAAATAATTCAAACTCCCAACCTCTACGTTTAGTAAGAATCTGAATTTGCCAAACTGTATCATTTGTAAAGAATAGATGCTTTTCATGGATAAAGAACTATATGATATATATGTGGAATTTATGAATGCAAACACTTGCAAACTCATAATGGTAGGTGAAATTTCTTGATTACATTCAGAGAGTAACAATGTCTTATAAAATAGATCAAATAGACATTTCTGCGAATGGAAATAAATGAATTTTCTGTTTCAAAGTTAGATTACAAGCCTGAATTTAGGCGAACCCCTGTTTTCCTTCTCCACCAACCTCTCGCATGAGAAGAAGGGCGCAACAGATGTATATACAATTGATTGGCAAAATAAAGATACTGCAGTTATACATACATACAGACACATACAAGGATTTACACTGATAACTGTTTAAAATTTAACACAAAGGGTGTTGTTTTTTTAAATATTAAATACATATCAAGTGACATTTATCAGATATAGGAAAAGGAAAATCATTGTATAAATTATAGATTAAAAATTCCATTATTCAAAGCTTGAAAACAAAGGTATAAAAAGGAGCAGGAATGTAATGTGAACTAAAAAAAAAAAAAAATTAATTCCAGCAACGTTGTATCTATTCTTAAAAATTGTCTTAGGTACTTTCACATACGCATATACTTTTAAAAAAAATGTTTCATCTTCAAATGTTATACAGATTTTCAGAAATTTTAATCACCAAAAAATACCCTATAGCCTATAATATATTTATAAATCAGTAAAAATATAATAATATAGGGCAGCAGAACCTAATACAGACCTCAGAAAATACTCTAATCAGCATTTAGAAAAAGAAAACCACAGTTACTGACAGGTCACAATCCAGGAGAGAAGAATGACAAATATTTGGAAGCCACATTATGGAAGGTGCTATAAGCTTTCAATAAAATGAGACTGATAGTATAAATTAGTTAGTTAACTGCTGACCAAAACAAGTATCTTTGGAAAAGTATTTGAGACATACCTTACTATGAGATCCTAAGTAATATCCTAGAAGCTATGAATGGGATTGCAAGATGGATATTGACTCTAAAATTTGGGGGCAAAGCCCAGCTGGAAGCGAGCTTATAACCAAACACCTAATCCATTCCCCTATGACAATGTCCATTTTTTTCCATTCTTAATATTGACGGGAAAACTGACTAACTAGTTTGTCAAGGCTTTAATGTTTTGTTGCCCAAAAGGAGTCTCTAGCTTGAACGACTTAACACTGAAGAAACAGCACTATTTTGTTACAAACTAAAAGAAACTGAGAGAGTTTAACAGAACTTGTCTCTTTGCGTACCATCCCTGTTTGGAAGCCACACTAATCCTCTCTGCAGCCTTCCAACTTTATGCGCTGCAGGCTCGGTATGGTTTCAGGTACTGGTTTCGAGGATCTCCTCCAGCGATACAGGGACATACACAGAAATAACACTATAAGTTACATAGATGGTATTATAAGTCTGTGCACACAACACAGCCTCAGAAGTTCTGGAGATAACTGACAAATCCCCAGTACCAAAATGTCATTACAATATTTCTGTTTGTAACTGGTGCTCTACTTAAGGCAAGATGGCTTTCCAAGTCAAAGCCATTGTTTTTCAGTTAATACTGTATATAACCATTATGTATTTAAATATAGAAAAATATGACAAGTAACAGCTCGCCTTTCTCATGACTACAGCTAACCCTGCGTGTTCTTTCCTCTGCCTTAACAAGCACTAAATCATTACACTAGCAGAAAAATAAACGACTAGTGAAAACAGGACTGTCCATTAACGTACTAAATAATTTGCCAGTGCTTTTATTCTACCAAATATTCCAGCATGTTACAAAACATTACACAACAACAACGTGCCACAGAAGCTGCATTTTCAAGTGATCTGTGGCATTCCTTTTCATTCTCAATGCCCTGTGTATCAGGCTCTTCAGTTTGAAGCTCCCACAGAACTAAATTGTAATGATTATTTACTTCTCTCAGAAATATGAAAAATGGCTCAGAAAAGATGCATCTATAACTCAGCTGATACAACATTTTTCACTACAGAAAGAAAATACTAGTACCGATACTTAAATTTGAACTATTTAGTTTTCAAAACTCAGTATTTAATGCCATGGGTAACTTATCAGTTCATTGAAAGTAGTATTTTGAGGAAGATCCTTAGCTGCTTCTAAAGAAGTCAAAAGATTTAGATTAGTTGACCATCTCTCTCTCGAAGACTTTTCCAGAAAAATGGAAATCATTGTGCAAAAATGTCACTTTACCATGCCGTATTGCCACAACATAATGGTATGATCACTGCATCACTTTCTAATAATGCAATGCCAGGACTATGTTGTGAAGAGTAGGAATGGTTTTTAAGAAAAAAAAAAATCGACATAGGATTTCACATTCTGTTTTCATAGATTTTCTAAATGGAAATGTTGGATACCCAGCAACATCCTCTGGCTTTTAGAAGACAGGTTTGAAAACATAAACCCAAGTCAAGATGTTTCTTTATCTCTACAAACCATTCAGCAAAAAGGTTTGGAAAGGAGGGATGCAGTCTTCCAGACATAAACCCAGCCCTAGATATTTTAGCAATGGGCAGTAAATAGCATCTGTTTAAAGTAACATATACCACAGTGTTCAGTTTTCACACGTTAACTTCCGCCTGTGGAGGAAGGCAAACACAAAACAAAGAATTTTAGGAAAAGAAGGAAAGACAGACAGATAGAGGGACAGAGTACACATGTAATTGAACCCTAAGACCTTGAACCTAAAAGCATCTCTAGCCCTACATTAACTTAACAGAATTATCGGTCCACAAGTTAGCTGAGAGGCAGCAAGATTCATTGCATTGAAGTTAACTGGATAGAAAATGAAATCACAGTAATCCTCACTGACACATTTACATGTACAGCGTCCTGAGCACCTACATCTGTTATGTGGTAAGAAGCATGGAAATAATAATCTCAGTCTTTGAAACAGTGATGCACAATTGTCCTACCCTTGCAACACTTGCAAAATCACCTCAACACACCTGTAAATTCCCAGCAGTGAGGTGACAGTACCTACCATCTAGTGAGGTCTCTTGTTTCTACCAAGATACATGACTCTACCTGTGAGAGCTTTGAGATTCAGCTCATAATTGTTGCACACCGCACTTTGGGGAGACCCACTGGGAGGTGTCCAGCCAGAAAACCTATTGGCTTGATCATCTTCATAAACAGGAAAACTCACTTTATTATCCAGAAGGATAATTCCTTCTATCAGAAGGAATTAAGCTAATGTTTAAAGGCTGTAACTCCTTGATTACTCTTTTTTCCTTTAATGTAAATCTGTATCAAGTGAGAATGCAGTAATATGTGGGTCCTGTGGGACTTCTCAGTAAGAGATGTTATCAATGTATCATATGATTAATTTTATCAATACATTCTCTGATTCATCAGTTATTAGATACTTTTGATACTATAATATCTTTAAATGTGATCTTAGTATTCGTGTTCATTGCGTTTTAGAGACTAAAGTGCATAGCAATTCTCTTTTTGAGATTAATTTAAACTGAGTCCTACTATCATTCTTCAACTTGTCAGTTTAGGAAACCATCCTCTGCCCCAGGTCAGCATTCCTACTGTATGAACTGTTGAGACTGCACTCCTAGCCACACCATGTACAGATCAGAGCTTTAGCAATTGGCGTTATCTTTACTTCCACTGAACCAGTAGCTGCCAGCTTAACTTTCAGTTGTTTCTGAAGTGCCAAAACAATCAATTAAGCCAATTGATTTTGGAGAATGGTTTTGTTAAAGTTAAACAGACATGCTTAAAGCCTCACCTCTACATCCAACTTGAGATGTACTTCATACCTCCTAATCTCTACAAAAGCCTGTTCCCTTTCTCCCATATCACATGAACTTAAGAAAACGCCTTTTTTTTTTAATTTATTTTCCATACAATTCTTTTGACAGTTTCACAATTGTATTTGCTGTGGGGATGGTTTCCTTTCTAGTGGTGAATTCCCAAGACATACTCTAAGTTAGAAGACATTCCTGCAGCATCTAAACAGACAAAATTTCATCTGACATCTCCCCACTTCCTTAATCAGTAACCACTTGGTTTCTAGCTGATTCTCACACATTATTCAATGAAGGACCACAATACTCTAGCACAGCATCATGAAAGCCTGGAAGGAGAATACTGGTGCTTGTGACAGTGTGCTCACCCCTCCCCAACTTGATCTTTCCAGCCATGTGTATTCGGGGAAGGTAGACACAACGCAATAGCCAAGGACAATGTTTGAACAATGCACCCACCTAATCACAGTGCTGGAAAATGTCCGACAAGCCAAATTTGGAAGCGACTAACATCTGTAGTTGATATGCAAATATGACTGAGTCAATTATCTTACTGATTAACTAATAGACAGGCAAGGGCCCATTGAGGTCTCCTGCATGGCAGTGGGCTGCATGCCAGGATCTTCCCTTGAGTAGGGCTGCCTCTCAAGGTTACTACTCGAGACTGAGAGAATCCTTGCTGCAACTGACACTCGGTGATTTGCTGAAATTTTGAAATCTTAGCTAAGTGACGTAAAGGATTGAATGTGCGCATATATCCTTTAGATGTACACCACTGACCAAGTCTGGGACTAAGTCTGGATCCATTCACAACTAAACTACCCCCTAAGAAGAGTTTAGAAGGCAAGGGAGTCATTCCTGAATGTCATGACTCAACAGGAGGGTCTCCTTGTCAGTTCTGTCTGATCCTGTTCTCTATGCAGTAAATAATCAAGTGCACCTTGCCATCGAATCTTGTCAAATCACTCTCACATCTACCATTGAATTTTGTCAAATCGCTGTTTTATATCAATAAGTATATTGCTATTTCACTCTTACGAGTGAAGTGCACCACTCCATCCACAACAGTGCTCAGTAAACGTGCTGGCTTTCAGGGTCCCCTGGGACACTTTACTCCAGGATGCAGCTGTCACCTTTAATATTTCAATCTTTGTTTTGCTGAGTGGGAAGGGTAGTTAAAATATATGAATATATATAGTAAAAAAAATTATAAATACATATATATACCAGATGCGCTTGCATTTTAAGTGGAAATCTGGTTATAGATATTCTGCTCCAGAAATGCAGAAACTGTTCCAGGGAGATGGACTGTCAAAACTAAATCTGAATCATTCATCTGCAAATACGAGTTACAGCAGCAGTTGGATGTAACTGCTAAATCAGAATGTGACTTGTTCTCAAGGTCAAAGACCTTAGACTGAATACCCACATTGATGCCAACAGTACAGATAAGCTTGTACGATACAGTTTCAGGTGTATTAGTGAATACAAAGATAAGATTTCTTTTCTTTTTTTTTTTTTGAATTAGCATTCTAGCTAAAAATCTTAAGATTAACAATTAAATAGGGACTTCCACACCCTGGACACTTCACTAAGGAAACCGTGATTCTGACATAGTTGTTATACTAAAAATGCTGCCACAGCATATATAATCCAGCTCAGAAATATTGCAGATAGTTTTACTTGTAGGCCACCATATTATTGTGTCTCATAAGTGAAAGGCAGATCAAAGAAGACATTTTCTTCATTTATTTTCCTTTCAGTTTGCTAATTTGATCACAAATGCTGTAATCCTATCTAAATTCGTCTTTCTGCCCAGTGCCAACAGAATATCAATGTTCCAGAAGCTTGCAGCAAATATTTAATAATTACAAAGGACAATGCTTGTTTGCACAGCATAGATCTTCATTTTATCTACTGGATGAAATCTTAGTTGCTGGGCATAATGTAGGCAGTGTTGTCTCCTGAAGAATGTGTAAGGATGAATAAAGTTTAAGCAAAAGGTTCAATATACCTCAGAGCGGGGGAAAAAAAGAACTATACTAAAGGATTTTTAGAAATCCACACAAAGCTGATACAGAATCTCAGTTCCTCTGGTTAGATATTCTCTAACAGAGAAATAAACAAACAAAATATTAAAAAATAGATGTACAACAGATGAAGAAAACAACTGAAATAGTTGCTGGCAGTCTCAGAAGAGAAGCCTGAATGGACACAAAGGCCACTACCTTGGCATCTCTAACAATAGTTACCCAGCTAGCAGGGGAAATGCGAAACCTTCACTGAAACAAAGCTGATGGCAAAATTCTAAAGACTTTTGGCACAGCAATGCAGGAGTATGCACTGGCTTTAATTCTGCTTTTCTGTGAATATGAATTAGATCTACTGAATTGACTGTCCATTTTCTTACCACAACCATTCTTTTCTTCAGAAAAAAACTGCACCAGAGAATCTCTCTGCTCCTGCCAAATACAATGATCTTTTTCTTTCACTGAAGTTCAAATTTAGTCCCACTGAAGCTATTTGTCTTTATAAAGAGAGAGTAGGATGTGTTTTGTATGGCTGCTTTTTATCTTCTAGTATCAACTGAATTTATTAAACTGTTTCATGTAATTACTTTCTGTAGATTAAGTCTTTCTAATAGGTCTGTTCTCCCAATGTCCTTGTGTGCAGAGAACTCTTTATGACATTAATGAATCTCAAGCATGTGATTTGAGAGAAGACTATGTCTCATTTCATTTCGAGTGGTAAGAGCTCACAACAGAAACCACGTAGTCCTAAGTGTTACTTTCCTGTTTTTCCCAGTGGTATCAGTAATTAATTCACACCGACAATTATTTTGGAAAATGTAACATGTATAGTTTTGTTTAATCAATACAGAACATTTTCCATCTACAAAGCCACCTCCAGCTAGTGGCATAAAGATGTGAGTGATGCCTTTGCAGAAGCAAGTCGATCCATAACCAATCAAAATACATTCCAAGGACACAACAGTGTTCCCAGCCCTTGACACAGGGGAGTTGGCAAATGTAACCAGCTTCAATTAACATGAAAGGGCCTTTAAAAACAATAAAATAATTAGTTATGTTCATAAGTGATAATTATGTCACATAAAGATGAGCATTCCCAGAAGTGCTTTTGGCTCTAGTAGAATAAAGAACATTTTTCCTCTCAAATGAATTTCACAGACATGCAAGGTGTGGGAAAATGGCACCATTCTCATCAGTGCTAAAAGCATACGATACGAATGAGGTCTCCAGCATGGCACTGACTGCAATAAATTATCAAGTGTGTGTTCTGTTTTCTGAAATGGGCTCAATTTATCATTTTATTGAAAAGGTTCCATTATGCTAATGTCTTACAAAATCACTTTTTGCTGTTGCTGGAAGGTGAAGAGGGGATATCAATTTTTATATATAGAACTTGGAAGTACTGCAGCAGTGAGCTGTCAAGGGTTAATAACCCTAACAGAAGATACAATATACATAAGAGTAAACTTCCAAGGACTTTTTAATGACAAATTTTCATAACCCTCCTGGAAGTAGAATAACCAGAATAATTTTCTTAAGCTTAGATATTTCAAAAGAAATTTTGACAGAATTAGCAATAGTTAATTGCCGGGCTGAAAACTCTCTCTCTGTTCTCCAATTAACCCTTGAAGTGACACTGGAGACTATTTAAGAAGTGCTATTTCAGTGAAGGTCAAATTAGAGAATGCCACTATCATTCTTGTCAATTTACCCAGATAGAGACATGAAGTATAATCAGACAGAGGTGATTACTTGCAAAAAAAGGAATACTGCTTCTTCAAATGTAACATTATATAATAAGAAGTATTGGATACAAACCAGGTAATTATTAAAAGAGGAAGAGAACTAGCTTTAGACAATTGTTTTGATCTCATATAACAGCTCTTTTTTGGCTGAGATGTGGCTTGTATCCAGAAAAGCTCTTTTTTGCTGTGCATCAAAAAATACAGTATTACTTCATAAAGATTACCATATCATGAATAACTTTTAACAGGAAGCATTGTTTTATGGACATGCCTTCCCTTACCTCTAAATATACTCACAAAGCATAATCCAAGAAGTTACAGCAACTAATCAAGAGGGAATATTTAACACATACTGACATGAACCGGCTGCCCAGGGAAGTGGTTGAGTCACCATCCCTGGAGGTATTTAAAAGACATGTAGACATGGCACTTAGGGTTCAGTAGTGGACTTGGTAGCATTAGGCTAATGGTTGGACTCAATGACCTTTATGAGTCTTTTCCAACATGAATGATTCTGTGATTGCAATATATTTTAGCAGTTGAAAATAAGTAAGTGGAGCCAGAGCACAGTGACCAATATCTCAAAAGATCATCAATAAATACCCTGCTGGATCTCAGAGCTTCAAACACGGATAATAGTTCAAGAACTCATGACATACATTTGCCAAACAGCATGGAAACCCTTTTAAAGTTATCATTCAACACATTGAAAATACTTAGCAGACTTGATTCAAAATTAAATGCAATCTCACTATACCATATAAAAATGTTATTGTCATACTCTTGGTACCTGGATTTTCAGACCCCAGATGCACATAATTAAAATATAGTTACTTCTGAAAAAATATTGTAACACTGGGATGACTTGGGCAGGACGTGTAAGCATTTTGCATTAAGTATGTGAGCAATGTGACTACCAAAGTCATAAAGATTTGTGTAGTTGCACACAGGAAGCATCCAAATGACAAACGGTTGTAAAACAAAACCAAACAAAATGAAACAAAATAAAGTAAGCAAACGGGCAGAAGATCTTCAAGGTATGGAGTATCCATGAAAAGTAGCTAGCAAAACCAACAGATGCAGTAAGGAGCACAGAGGAGGCTCCCTTTTTGGGGGACAAGGGCAAATAGTACGGAAATATCAAACAAGGAAAGGAAAGACAGAGAGGAAGGAAGACAAATCTGCTTTTGTTCCAGTTTCTCTTGTCCTAGAGTTCTCAGGCCTGATCAGCTCGATTTCTGTGACTACAGTGCATCCTACATGGCATTAGCTCTGTGGTATTGTACACTCACAGCAAATTGAAGATAAAATGTTGAACAGTGGAAGTCTAACAGTCTTATGTATGTAATGCATGCATGCTGATAACGATTAACAATCTTTAGGAACCAACCATTAGCACAAAGAGAGTTGTCAATAGAGGAATTTTGTGAAGTTTTGGTTTAAAGTTTAAAACATAATTGTACATGCAGTCAATTATATAGCATGCAATGAAGACAGATGCAGCCGTGCTTCCCATCAAGACTAGTGTATTATTGCTGAGTCGATACTTGATTTTGCTTTTCTAAAAAAGTAAATCAGTACTTTCCCTTTTCTGGATGAGGACTGATCCTCAATTTCATATTGCATTTCATAATTAAAAGTTCACAAAATAACGCAGTATAAAAGATCTGAATCAAGTGTGGACTAAATCACAATGTGCTACATAATATATTTTCATTTACATTAAAAGTTGTTTAATCCTAATACAGAACTAAACAGTGCACCAAATCTGAAAATACCATAATAACCTAACTAGTTACTTGAATGTGTCCACTGAAACAATACATTGATTTCATATTAAGTAATTTATTACTTTTTCTTGTATAGTAATATGAATCTTATTCAAATGAATACCTGTTAAAAAGAACTATCATAAGAACCATGTAATCACCACTAAAGGGTTCATTAATATTTCAAGAAATTTAAGACAGGTCAGTGTAAGTACTCTGTTTGTTTGGTTTTATAACAAAATCTTGATAACTCTGGGAAAAAGGACTTAATTACTAAATGGAAATTGCACAGAATACTGATTTCTCCTCCTCAAACTGCTGATTTACAATACCATGAACCTAAAGTACATTTAATTAATTATTTCATGTTATAATTAATCCACAAATGAGATGCCAAGGGAAAAAAATCTTTATACTGATTAATTTTCCATGTAAAAATGCAGCTAAATGAGAGGAGAGAAATTCTAAGAATCTTTTTTTTCTCTTTCTAAGGGAAAAGTAAAGTTTTAGATATTTGGTTTTGTGACAGGGCAAAGCAAAATTAGGTCATGGGAAAGTAAGTTCATTGCTGTCTTAGTTTTGTCTGCTGCAGTTGTTGAACATTTAACAAAGCTTCATGTCTCAGGGTATCAATAGAGAAGTTCTTGAAGCACTGGAGGCCATTTTGCATGGATCAGTTCACATGTTTTGATGATGTTCTCAAAAAGGGGACAACAAAAAGCTGCAGCTGGACTCAGCTTGGTACTAGGTAGGGGTACTCAGCCTCACACAACATTAAAATGGGGAGGTAGAGAAGTATATCTATCACTGCCTGAACTGGAACTAATATGACATTATAAATTTTATAAAACTGTGTAGTAATTTTAAACTACATCAGCATGTTGGACTACTAGCCATTTGCTTCAAACAAACCTGACACAAAAATTCTTTTCTGTTTAGGCTTTTTGATTAAAAGAATTATACTCAAATGTAGTATCAATTACAGAGCACAGGACTTTTAACACACATTCAACAAAATATCATTCAAAAAGTACTCATCTAGTGTCAGCAATATCCCCAATTAAATTGATTTTTTTTTTTTTTTAATTCTTCAGAGCTTCTTATGGAAATACACGCAGTTCTGACTACCCAAACCCTAGATTGTTACTTTTCTTTCTAGAAGTATTTCCCTGCATCTTTTATATATCAAACATTTACACAGACTTACATAAATCATACTAGCTTCCTTGGACCTGGCATCATGTTGCATTCTCATACGCAACTGATGAGCTATATGAACCCTTATGTTTTTTGGACTCACTGTTTCTCAGTCCAAAATCCCTTCACCCTATACGTTTACTTACTAATATGTAGCCATTAAGAAACAGAGAGAGGAAATGGGCTTAAGTTGGGCCACGGAAGCCTTAGGTTGGATATGAGGAAAAATTACTGAGAGTGGTGAGGCTCTGGAATAGGCTGCCCAGGGAGGTGGTGGAATGACCACCCTTGAAGGCATTCAAAAAACGTGTAGATACGGCATTTGAGGACATGGTTTAACAGTAATGACAATGTTTAGTAGATGGTTGGACTTGATGATCTTGAAAGGCATTTCCAACCTTAATGACCCTATGATTCCATAGTTTATTTACTAACATTTCGCGTATCAAAGCACTTTGTCCCAGGTATTGGACAGGTTGTAAATTAGGTGGAGGTGAAGTAAGATGAAAGTCCTGTGCTGAGATTTTTTTCACATGTTCATTAGAAATCATGCAAGGTGTTGCTTAACAGACAGAAGAAGGCATTTCTCTTACCTCTGCCTGCAAAGGGGAGAAACCTGGAAGCCTTTGATGCAGAGATTATCGAGATCCATTTTCATATTTTTTTCAGCCTGTTAATGATTTTCAAACTTCTGAATTTCTCATGGACAAACACACATTGTACATTAAAAACGCAATGTAAGATCGTTCTCCAGACAAGTCAAGAGTTGCTTTCATTACTCACCCACTAAAGTGGGAGGAGGATGTCCTGTGATGCTCTTCTGCAAGGAGCAAATACTGTCCCTTAGTGGAGACAGGATGCCAAGCTATACTGGGTTTTGCTGGATCAGGTGTAGCAGCTTCTACTACTTAGGTATATTACTTATATAATAGTAGTACAATATAACAAAAGTAGTCTGTCTCCTTGATTGTCTGGTAAAAATCTACAGTTTGACCTCTAAGCATTCAAGTCAGTATTTCAAAAATGCTACTTTTACAGTCAAATGTGGCAAAAGCTTCTGAGAGAAAGTTTTGTGATGCAAAAGTTACCACAAACCTTTTCCTCAGAATTCAAAGGAGGGCAAATAAAACAAAAGCAGGGCAGGGACATAAGGTCAGCATCCTATTGTAATAAACAGAAATAACTTGGACTTCAGAAAGAGATGAAGTCTCTTAGTTTCAACTATAACAGAATAGCTGTATAGCTTGTTAGACTAAACAATAATCAATCAATGAATGCTCTGCCTCTGACCTGTAAGTTTAAATTTGTCCTCTACTTAACTACTAATTAACCTGTCCTCTCCACACAGTGATCTCACACACACACACACAGAGGAAAAAAAGGATTATACTTGGTTCAACTGCAGCGGTTTCTACTGTACACCGATTACCACAAAAAAATCATCCACCTTCTAAGACAATATCTTAATAAGTATAGTTTCAAGCAGCAGTGGTGGCATATGCAGCCTTCAACCACTCATTTTCACCTCTAGTGCTAATTTCAGCTGTGTCAAACAAAATCCTCAATACACAGTAAAGTCAATTGGAAAACTGACCTCTGGATTATTGTTTTTAATTTCCTTTTTTTCTTGCTGGATTATTTTTAACCCAAAGTACTTCTTAACACAGTGAACTATATGACCACAAATTAACCTGCCCCAAACCCTAATAATGAAAACATCAAAATTCCCCATAAAGAACAAAAGTAGTGGGGCTAAAGAGACACAAGGACAAGTTTTCATAGTGAGAATTGAAACAAGACAAGGGGAAGGTAATAGGCCTTTAAAAAGAACTTATTACTAACATCCTTCCAGGCAGAACTGTCGGTCATTAAAGTGGCTCTTCCTTTTCTTTTTTCTTATGATAAAAAAAAAATAACTTAATCACAAATAAAACTAGCCCACATATATTTTCAGCACATTTTTTTTTCTCAGCTGTCATTCTGCCATGAAAATATTTGCTACAATAAAAGACATCTACAGGTTTGTACTTGGCTTCACAGAGTTTGTAGTCTGTCGAAAAACATACCACATGACAAATTTTAAGAGGTCTTACATACGTATAAACTATTCTGTAAAGTCAGGCATAACTATTAGAGTCCTGTACATATCATGTACATTAGTGAAAAAAAATAAATAAGGAGTAGAATCAAAAAGCTCACACCACTGCCTTGTTTTTGACAGTAAGCCCAGCCTGAAACCCTGTCCTTAGCTTACTAGATTTAAGTCAGCATGTGCCCCTCTTATCTCATTATTCATTCAGATGGGGAGATGTGGATCATTAAGCTGGGTACTAATTTGTTCCTAAACTGCACTCATTCATCATTAGCTGGCAGTGAGAGGTTGATCAAGTCAGTTGTAGAACACTTCTGTGACCCTTCTATGAATTGTATATTTTCTGCATGAGATACTTAAGAAATTCTGTAGAAGTTGTTTTAACAGTTTTAGTAGCCATTTGGTTCAGCATGATGATTTCTGTTGCTGGGTTAGTCACAGAAGTATCTCTGTCATATTCACAAATTATCTTCTCTACTATGGACCTATATTTTTGGCATCATCCTCCATATTCTGTATAAAGGTTACTCATGTACTGTTCCTCCTAAAAAAATATCTCTGATGGACTATTATGATAAATCATGACAGAATCTGGTATATACAGACTGATGTCCCTTAACTGGGGACAAACACAGTTGTCAGTAAGGGTTAACTAGACTGTGTGTGGGGAGGGAATTACTCTGAGAAGATCCATGTAATAGCTAAAAGATTCTTATATTTCCTTCTGACTTGAGCACCTCTCTCATGAACAGTTTTAAATATTGTAGCACAACCCATCTGCAGTAACTTAACCTCTGCCTCAGATGATTTTTCATTATGAAAAGAAGATATTCACAGTAATAATTTGGTGGATGAAGAACTACTAAAATTCATAGTATGAATCATCATTATATTTTGTGCCAGTTATGTTTTATAAATAATAAGTCTATTGTATAAAAATATGTTTTTTACAAAATGCACATGTATGAAAACATTACAATAGATTGGGAATTAAACAGATTTGCAGTGCATAAGCTGCCCAGCATTCTAGTTATGGAAACTTCTTTAATGGAAATTTTAGAGACTATTTTTGTCTTCTCATAGACGTCTGGGGTTTTTGCCAACTTATAATAATTTGTTAAAATATTAGCATAATACAAGTTAAAGACAAGAACAACATAAAAAATCACTCAGTTCATCCATAAAGAAAAAATATTTTGCTAGAAGACACATGAGATGCTTATCACCTCTTAAAACAGTTGTGGTTTTGTTTAATAACTAAAATAAAATGTATGCTGGGTGGTTTTTTTTCCTGTGGTATAGAACTCATTTGGTGAGTGAGCCAACTAGGGAAAGCTCCCTGCTGGGTGTGTTGTTTACAAACAGAGAAGGACTCATGGGTGATGTGATGGTTGGAGGTCATCTTTGGCATAGCAATCACAAAACGATCGAGTTTTTGATTCTCAGGGAAGAAGCAGGGTCAGCAGAACTGCTACTTTGGACTTCTGGAGGGCAAACTTTGTCCAGTTCAGGAGACTGATTTATAGAGTCTCTTAAGACTCACTCCTGAAGGGCAAAGGAGTCCAGGAAGGCTGGGTATTCCTCAAGAAGGAACTCTTAAAGGCAGAGGAGCAAGCCATGAGTCGAAAGACAAGCCAGTGGGGAAGACCAGCCTGGCCAAACAGAGAGCTTTGGCTGGAACTCAGGAAGTCCAGGAAGGTTTATAAACTTTGGAAGAAGGGGCTGGCAACTTAGGAGGACTACAATGATGTCATGAGGTTATCCAGGGAGAAAATTAGCAGAGTCAAAGCCCAGCTAAAACTTAATCTGGCTACTGCCGTGAAAAAGGGAAGAAAGTTTCTATAAATATATTAACAAGAAAAGAAAGGAGGACAAAGGAGGCTCTCCACCCTCCATTAGAAGCAGGGGGAAACATAGTGACCAAGGCTGAGGAAACGGCTGAGGTACTGATTGTCTTCTTTGTCTCTGTATTTAATAGTAAGACCAGTTGTCCTTCAAGTAACCAGCCCCCTGAGCAGGCAGACAGGGATGAGGAGCAGAACGAAGCATCCATAATCCATGTCTACATGGACTTCAGTAAAGCTTTTGACACCGTTTCCCACAGCATTCTCCTGGAGAAACTGGCAGCTCATGGCTTGGATGGCTGTACACTTAACTGGGTGAGAAACTGGCTGGATGACCAGGCCCAAAGAGTGCTGGTGAATGGAGTTAAATTGGCAGCCAGTCACAAATGGTGTTCCACAGAGCTCAGTTTTGGGGCTAGTCTTGTTTAATGTCTTTATCAATGATTTAGATGAGGGGATCGAGGGCCCCTCAGAAAGTTTGCAGCTGACAACAGGTTAGGCAGGTGTGCTGATCTACTTGAGGGTTTAAAGGGTCTACAGAGGGATCTGGACAGGCTGGATCGATGGGCTGAGGCCAATAGTATGAGGTTGAACAAGTCCACATGCTGGGTCATCCACTTTGGTCACAACAACCCCATGGAGCACTATAGGCTTAGGTGAAGAGCGGCTAGAGAGCTGCCCAGAGGAAAAGGACCTGGGGATGTTGGTGGACAGTAAGCTGAATATGAGCCAGCAGTGTGCCCAGGTGGCCAAGAAGGCCAACAGCATCCTGGCTTGTAATAGAAATGGCATGGCTAGCAGTACAAAGGAAGCAATCGTCCCCCAGTACTCACTCCGCATCTCAAATACCATGTTCAGTTTGGGGCCCCTCACACAAGAAGGATATTGAGGTGCTATAGCACATCCAAAGAAGGGCAACAAAGCTGGTGAAAGGTCTAGAGAACAAGTCTTATGAGGAGTGGCTGAAGGAACTGGGGTTGTTTAGCTTGGAAAACATGAGGCTCAGGGCAGACATTATCACTCTCTACAACAGGCTGAGGAGAGGTTGTAGGAGGTGGGTTTTGGTCTCTTCTTTCAAGTAGCAAGTGATTAGACAAGGGGAAATGGCCTCCAATTGCACCAGGGGAGATTTAGATTGTACATTAGGAAAAATTTCTTCACCAAAAGGGTTGTATTGGAACAGGCTTCACATGGAAGTGATGGAGTCACTATCCCTGGAGGTATTTATAAGGCCATACATAGAGGTGGTGCTTAGTGACGTGGTTTAGTGGTGGACTTGGCAATGCTGCATTAGTGGTCGGACTTCACGATCTTAAAGGTCTTTTCCAGTCTAAAGGATTCTATGTTTCTATGCTCACCCTAAGAAAGAAATGGAAAATGTTCAAGTCTGTGTATAGAAATGTACCAAATCACTGACTTACCTGATTTTTCAGAGGGAAGAGAAACGCTGTTTTTTGTAGTATCCAGAATAACAGCCAAGCCTGCAGAGAGTGATGGGAGGATGCTGGTACTGAGATCTACACGTGTTAGACTTTCAGGTTTTCTTTCCAAGGCTTTTAGAATACCTCCAGCACAATCATCTTCTGTCTCATCCTTGTTTCGACTGTTCTTCTGTGGACTCTGAACAATATGAACGATACTCTGCTGTGCCAGGTCACAGTTCTGCAACACAAAACCAAAGTCCCAATAAATAATTAATCATGACATAAGGGATGCAATCCCTCTATCTCCAATTTGTTTTTTGTTAAATGGTTTCCAAGCCATTTTGTGTAGAATCTGTGTGTGGTAATGGAGTTTAAAGCAAAGTGACAAGTGTAAATTGCTGGAATTAGGATTACTTGCATTGGCAAAAGGGTCACAACACTTACAGATTCTAAAGATTTAACAATGAAATGGTGGACCAGAGCCAACAGCTCTAAATAAGGCTGGTTTATTGGCACAAAGGAAAAACTCCAGAGGGAGCACTACTAAATCAAGTGCTAAGAATATACAATACTTAAATATATTTGCACAGATAATGCTGATACACACTCTTCATGTTGCAATTTAGGGTCAAATTTGACAACCACAGAGAGTTCACGATCAAGCTTCTCCAATGTATTTTTGTAAACATAAACAGGGAAGATGGTGCTACTGAAGATTGACACTTATTTCTTGTCCCCAATGTAATTTTGAATCTAAATCTGGCTTAGGATGTAGACTCAGTATGAGTTAACCATTATTTCTAAAGATCACAATTGTTGAATTCAGAAGTAGAGAAAGCTTGTGGAAGATCTCATGACCACTACAGTCTTTGCTGGTAAAACGAAAGGATTGCTACTCATTTTAGCCCAAGAGGTCTCACATATACATAAGTAATTCCTCTGTCTCCGTTCTCCGCAGCGGTGATACTTACACAGTCTTTCCAAATCTTGTGTCTTAGAGAAAAAGAAGGCTGAATAAGGATGTTATGAAAGGTTTATCGATGATAAATCAGGACAGAATTCATATTTTGTTCAGGGTTTTCCTCATACAGAATAGGAAAACCAAATATTATCTCAGAACCAGAAATTACAGAGATATTAGATAATCTATATTTAAAGCACAGCTTTCAAGAAAGACTTGTATTGATTGTTCCACAATACACCTTACAACAAAAGTTATTCTTTTTTTGGGTGATACCTCCTGAAGATGCACATCTAGTTCTCCAGTGTCATCAATGAACCACGTATGAAAATCAACATACACAAAAAGAAGTTTGTATTCCCTCAAGAATGTAATTTTCTAACACTTCACAGTATTATTAGGTTGGCCATATCTGCCCTGAAATGTCACGACAGACTGCTGATTACATTTGAAAGGAACAGAAAGAGAATTCAGAAGCATTTGCCTCAGTATCTACACAATATTTAAAATTTTTGGTTTGCATTTGCAAACACTGCATGCACTTTTACTTGCAAAAGATTCCTTTACAGATATTTAAGTACAGTTTATACCCTTGTTATTATCCCACTCTTGCTTTTCTACTACACTTTCTCCTCTGGTGTCATTTCTGCTTAGTGGTTTTCCTTCATTCTCTTGCATTATTTCTCAGTTCTTCCTCCTCCACCCTTTCTTTCCTATGTAATGCAGTTCTAAAAGACAGAAAACTTTTTTTTTTTAAATTGAATTTTTAATAACACAGTCTCTCGTTAGTGAAGCAGCAATCAGTCTGCAGAGACTTGCCAGAGCAAGGATGCTGCAGTCTTAATATTCAAACAAAGTAGATCTTAGATTTCAACTTTAAAACACTATGTTGACATTAAAGGTCTCATTTTTTGTACAGCTTGTTGCCTGTAACATTTTAACAAGATCCATTTAAATAGCTTAATAATTTCATTCATTAACACAAAATCCAAAATGCAGCTGTCACTCTAAAACTTTGCCAGCTAAGAATACTGCATATCATTAAAGAATTTAATAGCCTAAGAGAAATTAATAATGAAATTAATAACCTAGGCAAATGAGGAGATCAAAAGTGATTTGCTCAGTTACGGCTAAAATTACAAAGGAAAATAGGTGTGTATATAAAAACTCACAACCTTGGAAATCCCTAATCAACTGTCAATCAGTCAAACCATGTTTAATGAGCATCCCTTCTGGCAGTGTTGCTTGCTTAAGCAGCCCCTGTTCTATCTTTTTTTTTTCCCCCACCATCTACTATCCTTCTCAGTGTGTTTGCATCAGTTCTCTGATTCACTTCGCAGCCTGATGCTGTAGTGCAGTCACACCGAGGGGATGGTGCAGAAGAGAGGATAAGAAGGATGGCAAGGGCTGCTTAAATCAAATGAAATGCCCCCGCAAAATCACAATGTTTTTCAACTGCTCTTGCTTGATCTTTACTGCTGTACACATATAGATGCGTGGTTTAAATCAACAGATCTTTAAACATATGTGTTCCTTCCCGGTTATTTTACAGGCTGGAGGGTATGTGATTAGCTTAGAAACAAAGGAAGTGCTGACAAAATAGAGCCCCATCTCATCTATTATTCTCTCTCGAATAATGTTAAGAACCACATACATCAAAAAAAGAGGTAAAATTTGTACTTTGGACAATTATACATCCATATGACCACAGCAATAGTGTATTACCAGATTTCACTTACTAAAAGTTTTCATTTTAAAAGGGCAAGTGAACATGTTGTATCTTAGCTTTCTTGCACCAAAACCAAGAACAAACATTGGAACACAGAATACCACTACTGAGGATCATATTATAGGTCACAGACACAGGAAAGCTTAATAAACAGAACCCAGCTAGGAAAAAACAAACATCCTTTGATTTGTATGCTGAGTATATTTGATATGGAAGTCACTGAGCAGTAATAAACATGGAATCCCAAATCACTAGTTTTGCGATGTTGTTTCTGACTGCATATGAATTGAATTTGGCTTGTATTTAAAGCAGAAAAGGAATTCTCAACCTTTGCAAGAAAAGTGAGAAGATGGTACAAGAAAAAAAAAAAAGTTTGTGATCATATCTTAATTGTGAAGAGGCCTGGATAAGACTATCATCAAGCTGTTCTCAGAATTAGGATGTTTAATGGTTTATAGCAGGCTACATTTCATAGACAGTAGATGGGCCAGGACTGCTGCTTTTTTTTTTTTTTCTCTGAGAAAAAAAAAGCAGAATTCAAACTATTTTTAAAAAATGTTTAGGTTTTGCCTTAGGTTACTATTGTAAAACAAATGTAAGATACGATTGTTTATGTCAATGTCACTTTCATTTTCTTCATGTATTTGTTTTATGCCTCAGGAAACATTTCTTTTGAGAATATCTATTATTACTGATTTCAGAGATATTGTCTCGTCTTATCTGTTGATCCAAATTAATGCCCATGATCCATATTCCAAAGGGAAATACTGCAAGTGTATATATGTAGTCTATGAAATCTCTCTTTGCACTAGAGCAAAGGGAGCTGAGAAGATCCAGAAGTGATGAAACCCAGTATTACAGACTGGTCCTTTACAGAGAATGGGTTTTGGCCAACTTGGAAAAAAATGAATTCATAGCAAATGAAAATTTAGACTTTTATTTTTTTCATTCAAACCTTTTACTTTCATATTTTTTCCTGATTTCTCAAGCTGAATTTCACAAAGCTGAATCAGCATATCCTAAGTGAATAACGCAGCATCATTTGATGCTGCCAGCTGTGGGCTAACTAGAAGGTCACTTAGGGAAATTGAGCTGAATTATGAAGAAAAAGACGACTGTGTTTCAGTAACTCTGAAATCCTCTTGTTCTGACTGAGTTCTGCTTGCTATTTTCTTGACAACATATTTTGATAGTAACATCAGTAGTGAAAGAATTGTTCATCATCCAGCAAATATACAGTCCACTAGAAAAGTCGTATTATGTTTTCTGAAGTGCAATACTTTGTTTTGTAACGTTTTATTTAAAGAAACACTAAAGTAGAGAACAGTTTGAATTCGAGGTTTTGGATTTGAATGTAAAAAAGCAAATTTCTTGTGCTTTTTTTTCTTGAAAAAGAATTTTAAATATTTTCATTTCATGTTAACCACCAGTTGGCTTTTTTGTAGGTGTTTAAGGGGGTTTTATTGCCTACCAAATTCAAAAAGCAGTTCTTCAGACTCTACTACCTAAGATCCAGTTCAAACTTTTCCTGTTATCTGAAGAGTCACAGCTTTGCCTGTGAATCCCTGGGGCCTACAGAGCGGAAACAATAACAGTTTGCCTAATTGGTGCCTATTTAGATTGATCAGATAATAGATACCGCTAAGTAAGAGATTCACACAAGGTAAATGCTCATGAAAAGGTATTTTATACTTCTAGGAATGATCAACAAGAATCAAAACGTCGGTTTTCCAGTTAGGCTTTTTCTTAACTGTGCTGCATTTCAGTATCAGACAGGAAAATAACGGGAATATTTTTGCCTCATTAATCTGCAGAATGAATGAAACAATAAGAAATCTCTCCAGAGTACCAATAGCACTATGCACCTCTTCAAACGAATAGGACCCATGTAAAAGTACAGATGACACATCAACTACCAGAAAAGTATTTCTCCATGGATGGTGTAAAGAGACATTAAAGGTGACATTCTAAACAGGAAAAAAACCCCGCATATGAAGCTCCCAGAAGAGAGAAAAATAAGCCCACCATTGCTGGAACCCCCCCAGAACCCAATGACAGACACAGTCTCAAAAGCAGCAGACAGAAAGGAGATCAATTGGAAGAACACCACTACTTTCATTCCCTGATCACAGACCAATGACTCAAAAAAGCAGTAAGAAGTAAGCAACAACAAAATAATAGCCTTTACAACATAGAGAGTGAAAGATGGAATATTAACGAACTTGAAAGTAGAGATTACCTAAAATAAGAAAATGCAGATGTACTATTAACATTCTGTTGAGCCATGATGGCCTAAGAAATGGGAAGCAAGATTTGCAAGAAGACTTAACATCTTTTGTTTAGCCAGTTAATCCAGAAAGAAAAAACAAATAAGCTTCTGGGCTCAGAGACTCTTCCACAGGTCATGGCAACAGGAAATTCAAAGGGAAAATTAACCACTGTTAAAATAATAAAGTAAATCAGTACCTTGATCTTGTATCGTCATCCATTTGTGTAAATTCTGTCTGTTCAGTGGCAGTGAACTAAATATTGCTCCACATGGGGCAAGCGAAAAAAGCCAGTGCACCACTGGGTGTAAATTACACAGACTACTTAGCAGTTAAATTCCAGCAATCAGAAACCACTTGCTATTTTATGATGCTGTGGAATAAAGCTATATTTTACTTCAGTTCACCTTTTCAACATTTTCAGAGTTATACATTACTGTACTTGTTTAGTATTCAGAATATTGTGGGTGCTAAGCAACGCCTAAAAATAGAAGGAAAAATAGACATATTATTGAAAGCACCACATATTCACATAAACGTAATGAAAAGGCAGAAATCTCTTCACTTAGCAGAACATTTGTACTCTAATTTTTATAATCTCTTCCTATTCAATTCTTGTAGCAGTTTAAATATTGACCGTGCCAAAGAAATAGAATAAAAAGAAAGATATTGAAATGTGCTATGAAAAAGAATCCATTGCTTTCTAAATCCAAAACTTAGTATCATTTTAGGGACTACTGTTAGAGTTCCAAAGACAGACTATGGCAGCAAATGAAGGAAGGAGCGCATGGGAGCTTTCAGTACAGCAGGCTACAGTGAAGTTGAAAGTAATCAGATGCAAATGAGTGATGTGTATAGGTACAATTTTAATGGAACCAGAGGCAAATGCCAGTGGATAGGAGGCAGGCCTTTGGCATATTAAGATGTTGAAATACAATAAATTGTCTTGTTTTATGAGGAAATGGAACAACATATCTTCAAAACACCTTTAAAATAATAGGATATTCTTAATGTGACATTTTTCTTTATTACTCTCTCTCTTACATGGTATTTTTTTATTAAATACTGGTGGTCTTTGAAGGTATCTTATTAAAACCTCACCTTCACTGAGGCATAAGGTAATAAGCTGTTACTTGTCAAGGTTTTTTACAGTCCCACAATGAATACAATACAGTTTGGACTCATTTCAGGGACTGACTCACATACAGATGGAGTGTAATGCCTGCAAATTTGTGTTAATTTGACATGCTAAAGACTGTCTGAAACTTTCATCTCAAGTCACAACACCATTACAAAAAAATCTCTGCCTATAGTAAAACTTCATCTGAAGTTACTCTATGTATGACATAGTTTGTTTCTTACATTTTGAAAATGGTAGAGCAAAAGGCAAAATAATTATTTTCACACAGAAAAATTCTAGTGAAACTCAGGAAAAGCTCCTAACTAACAAATCAGGTGACTCTATAACCTCCTCTAGAGAAACATTCAGGTTCTACAAAATTTTCGGTCCTGCTTGTCTTTGGCAACTCATAATTAAGGATTAGAGTGAACAGTAAGCAGAGGAGTGATACTGGTACATACTGTTATGCATTTTCTCTTCCTGTGAAACTGAACTTTCTGAAGACCTCTGTAAAGATTCTGTCCTATATCCAAGTGCCAGGTGAGAAGAAATTCCATCTATACTTTGTAAGGAAAGATAATCCTAAGAGTCCTGAGACACTTAAAACCATACATTTTCGCATTTCCATGGGGAACATGATATGCCCATTACAAGAACTGCTTGCTACTTCGCTTCTGTCAGTTACATTTTTTTAAATATATATTGTCTTTCAAAAAGGGTTAATCCATATACATTCAAATTAAGATTCCATTATCTTTTAGCAAAGAGAAAAATGGAAGTTGGATAAGAGTAAATAAGTAGATAATGTGTGATTTACCCCAGCTCCTCCAGTTAACATTTTTTTCCATATAGCAGGAACCCTTGACTAGACCTTAGAAAAATAAAATGCTCTGATTTACAGCATAACATAATCAGTTAAATATTACAAGGTGCTGCTCTGGATGATATTTGTTAAAAAGAAGTACAAGACTTACAATTTTATACTAACTAGTCCCTTAATGAGTTAATAATTTGCTCGAAATTGAAATGTATTTAACTAACGGTATTTCAACTTTCTCACACCAAATTTAAACTATGTGAGAATTCTCACTCTTCCTTCACTTACAAATCACTTTATGCTTCATTTCCATATTTTTCACATAAGACACAAAACTTTAGTGCTAATTTCTAGCTCAGTGGAGGGAATGCAGACGTAATTCTTTGTTAGGAACTTTGCAGGGTTATTACTTTTTTTGTACACAATCTAAGACCTTAGCAATGCTATATACACATTTCCAAATGGCATTACTAATACCACAACATTATTAATATGATAACTTTTCTTGAATGTAGGCCCTCTACCACTAATTCCCAAAAGGTAAACTAATCCTTGAACTAAATAAAAATGTTTTACTGGCAGCCTATGAGACAGTCTGCAACATTAAAACACCTGCTTATATTACTGTTATTCCCTTTAAAACTCCGCATGAAGACATAGCAGGCAGCCAAACTTTTTGATACTATGTTTACAAAGCTATTAGTATCCCAATAGTGACATTAAGACATATTATGCTTACATAAAATGGAAGAGAAATACAGCTAAATGAACACTAAATTCACATGAAACTTTTCTCTTCAGCAAATAGACATTTTTTTATTTCTTGTAATTTCATGTACTGTGCGCTAAGAACAACCTATAAAATCACAATTTATTATAATGTCTGCATAGAAAGTAACAGATCAATGAAAACTTTATAATACTAAATAAAAAATGAATAAAGTTTTTGTGACTGTCTGGTTGCCACCTAAATGCAGTTGAATGCACCTCATTCTTATTCCATCTTCCACAGTGAACTACTTCCAGTTTATTCCATACAACTTACACTCTCTAAACATGTTATCACCATCTGTAAACATAAAATAAGAAAGCTTATTATTTACCAGGTATGGATTGTATTTTCCATCGCTCTGATTTCTTCTCAAGCCACACCAAAAAAAAAAGAATTAGTAACAAATGTATACTATAAAATGCTTGAATGGATTACATTTTGGAAACATTTTATGCCGGGATAAATGATGATAAAAGGTACTAAACTCAGAAAAGGTCTCATAAGCCAGCACTGTTAGCGATCTGTAGCATGGCCTCAGGATTGTGGACTCTAACTTGAATAACTTTAGATTTAATTTTTAATTCCTCTTCCCTTTAAATTACTCTCTAACTTTCTCAGAAAGGTAGAAGCTGCCAATCTAGACACATTTCTCTGTCTTCATTTAACATGTACTTAAGTGTTAGTGAACACGTGAGGAATAGGCATAAAAATGGTCTCACACTGACACCTAATAGGTGTCAGGACATAAATTAGACATAAATTGTATTTGAAAAAGTGGGGAGTCACTTACTACACAAAACTATAAAAATATACTATAGACTTCAGTGGTGTCTCATGCTGATTTGGGGACTACGGTAGCAGCTGTAGGGTTCCAGAAAGGAATTTGGGAAATTCTCTTCCCCAAAGAGTTCTGGAAGAATTCCTAGGTATACTTAATACTCCACTGTAGAAAGTGAGTTTTCATACGAATCTATTGCGCATCAAAAGTTTAACAGCTATAAATATTTATTTCAATTACTTCAACTACTCATTCACAGATGTCTTTTACATGCTTTATGGTCAACACCTGGTATACATCCTAAACAAAGGGCACTTTGGTCTTCTACTTATCCAATTGCATGCATCTATATATCAGTTTGAGCAGCTGCTATGAGAGCACCCATAAAAAATAGCCTACTGGGCATGCTGTGTGGACTTACTGGTAACTTGTTAACCTGCTACTATAAACATGGACAAAAAATCAAATATTTTCCAGAGCTTTCCCTGATTTTACCTGAAGGCCTACTTTTAACCCAACAGTTACTATGACAGGTGAAAATTATCTTAGATTTGACTTTTAGGATATATCTACCAAAAATATCCCATCAGGATCAACAAACCTACTGGGCGTTGACGAAAAAATCTATACAGTGCAATATCGTGCAGCACAGCTTTGTATCTAACTGAATTTTACTTTGAGATAGAAGAGGCTGGGAAGGTAGAGGTATAGTTAGCTACGTTACACAACAGTTAGCTTACAGATTCTTCACAATTGTGAGATATATGCCAGATAAGAAAACACTCATATAATAAATTAATGTCTATACTCAGTGCATGTAGGCGTAGTTTGTCACCTCTTTGCTTCCCATCCCATAAGCAATCATGTCCTATTTTAACAGGAAGAACATACACTAACACAAACAAGGTGAATGCTAGGAATACATACATAAATAAAACTTGCTCTCAAAATGAAATGATACTTTAAGAAATCTGTGCGATTTTTCAAAAAATGCTAGCATAAATGGAAACCATGGCATAAATGTGAATCCAGACTCATTCTGCTAAATAACAAACCTGTATATTAAAAGAACGACTATAAAAGGGAGGTGAGAAAGCCTTGTTGAGTCACAGATGAAAGACGTTTTTGAACATCAGAACAAGAGAATAATGACCCATAAAAAAGATAAAGGAAACCTGCTTTATGAGTATGCTTTTATCCTTACCTGGAAAAAAAACCAAACATCTTCTACTTCCCCCTAAGGCCATCCAATTTTAAGACAGAAATCTTAAGTGATAAAGCATCGAGCTATATTAGAGAAGATTAGTATTCAGATGTAGTTAGGAAAGCACAGGTTATTAAGACAAACAAAGTTCCTGAAAATTAATCTGAAGACTTCTGTATTCTGTATCTCTTCTACATACATTCAGTTTGCAACATATCAGATCCTTTCTATAGGCGTGTCACAGATAAATTCTCTTAACATTTGAAAAATCTGGAATATTCAAACCGTTTCATGTGAAATTGTGTAATTCGGATTCAGATCAAGATTCAGATTCTGAAAGCACATGAAAGAAGAATGGGATCCTATGAGTGCTCATGAAGAGGAGACATGGGCTGTGAAATTCAGTGGTGCTAAGGCTTCAAAAATGGTAAGTTTTCCTAAGATGGAGGTTTTTTCAGGTCCGTCAGGCTATGTCTGTATTCCACTAAAAATCATTTTAAAAAATCTATTATCTTAAAAACAATTGCCTTGTTAACAGTTGCCAAGAAAGCCTGGGCTCTGGGCAGCCTGTTCCAGGGCTCCACTGCCCTCACAGTAAAGAAGCTTTTCCTCACGTTGAGATGGAATTGACACCCACTCTTCAGATGTTTGTAAACATTAATAAGATCCCCTCTCAGTTTTATCTTCTCCAGACTAAACAGCCCCAGGTCTCTCAGACTTCCTTATAAGACATATGTTTCAGTCTGTAACCCTCCATTGGACTCTCTCTAGTATTTCCCTGTCTTTTTTGAACTGGTGAGCCCAGAACTGGACACAATATTCCAGATGCGGTCTCACTAGGGCAGAGTAGAGCAAGGCACCCCAAAAATATATATTCACAGTCTTCTACCAGTATCCACTCAAATGATGCTAGAGTGGGGTGGCTGCAATTAACAGGATGTAAAACTGAAACCCTTAAAATACAGCATAAATTATCCTCATTTCTTCAAACAAGCTACCACTTGAACTGTAAACAGATGCAGTGAAACAGAGATGGGCTTGTTTGAGTGGATAAAGAGGGCCACAGATCTGTGAACTATCCTGTGTTTCTACCACGGGAGGGAATTTCCCTTATTCAATGCTGAGATATTTGTCTAAGTTAAATGCAAGAGACAGCAGATAGAAATATGCAATTTTTAATAAAATATTTCGTATTTCACTTTTCATTTTTTTCTCTAATATGTTTGGAAATGTTTGTTGTTTTGTTTTGTTTTTTAATTCAGGCAGAGGACTAAATTTCAGTTTACTTGTGTTCTAGTACCAAGCATATTCCAGAGCACTCATGCCTTTCACACCTTTAGGTAAATTTGTACTGGCAAGCACCCACTGATTAGCTGACCAGAGATGGACTGGATAGGTGTGAACTTGACATTATACTCTGGTTTCTTGTGGTTTAGGATGTTCATGATCTCAGGCAGTTGGGTTTTTGTGGAAGATGACACAAAGAGGATGGGTAGTGAGAAACATGAGACTAAGATCCGAGTACGGGCCTGAGAAGGAGCACTGAAACCCTTCGCTGTAAAAATGTAGAAACTAGGAAAAACACCAGAGCCAAACAGCTGCTGTTGCTACCTATGGCTGATACAACTGGATTGTAGAAATACAAGAAATAAGTGTTCTGATTTTATAGTATCTACCACACTGAAAAGTATCAAGCCAAAGAACTCATTGGCATTCTTGCTGCCAGTCTTAACACAGAGACCTTCATTTAATTAATGCAAGGCAATCATAGTCATTTCCAGATACGAGCACCAGAAATTTAGTTAGAACCGCATTAGCAACCTAGAGAGCATAAGCTTGGAAACCACCTCTTTTAACTTCAGGATACATGAAATGTTTCACTGTCCTATATTGACAATACACAAACCCCAAATTCAGTTTGAGAAAATAAATATGGTAGTTTAATATGGAAATGGAATGATGAGTTTTTGCTACAGCTTTATTTACTATATAAACAACAATTTGATTTTGTAAGCTTAGACTAAATGGATAACCTGTCATTACGATGCCACTTAATTCTGGAAGGAAGGATCTACTCAGTATTAGGGTATGATTTCAAATGGTGGAGATGCCAAAGCTCCACCAGTTGCTAAACGATCACTCATCCACAGTACTTACAGTACACACCCAGCATACACCACATACAGTGTCTGTACTGCAAACTCAGACGGCTCATGGCTCCTTTTTTTTCAGAATGCTCCTTATCTGCCAGCAGCAAACTGTTTTGGGGCCAAGCATCCATATCCTCTGCCATGGTACTAATTGCACTTTCAACCTCTTGCCTGGCCAACAAGTCACATACTGGGTTTTAAGACAATCCATCCTCTGATGTGATCAGTAGTCCCTTGACCATGTCTGCACTTTGACCACAGGCATGCATCTGATGCCACTGCAGCAAAGGCTTGTCAGCATGTGTCTCCCTCCACGTAAAATTATGCACTCCTACTCCCTCACCTCATCCCTCAAAGAGTTTGGACACCTCTGCCTTAAATCATCTAAGAGAGTTAAGGTAACAACTGTTAGTTCATAAGGAGATTGAGGAAGGAATATGAACACAGCTTAATGGTCATTTGTGAACTTGGGCATTCAACTGCCTGTGATCGCCTCTGCATACATGCAATATATTAGCACAAATTTTAGAAGGAACATGTAAAAATTACTGTAAAATTAAGACACCTGGTATAGCAAATCATATGTATTAAGTGTAACTACATGAATTTTATATGATATTCTTTTCTGTATTGATTAGCAATAGTTTATTTTTCTGTTGCAACTTTTCAATATACAAAATCACTGCTATTTATCACCTTTAAATATACGGTCACAAGGCGCTCATAAAAATTCTGGAATTTTGCTCTACAAAGCTTTATCCATAAAAACCTTTCAAAAAATCCCTAGATTATACTACGTGGAGTCAATGTTCTTAAAAATGAGACTACTATACTTGTAAACCTGTGATGTCATTTCTGACAGCAAAAATCAGTGACAATACCTCCATCATACCTGAAGGAAGAAAAAATAAAGAAAAATAAAAAAACAACACAGTAAAAGACCTGTTTTCCAAATTATGTTCTAAACCCCTAAAAAACTTCTATACAGTGTTTGTATTCGTCACAACACATCAGTACTCCAGGAGCAGTGGCACGACACAGACCTTGTGGGATGAGGAATCCTGTGTCGGCCTCCACAACCTAGGATGTAAGCAGACTGAAAATGCACAGAGACCAGATTCACCTTAGTGAATCTGGTACTTGGCTTAGTACAAACACTGATGCACCACTTATGTCAGCACTGTTGATAAACTCTCAAAGACAAAACAAAGCAATTCACTTCTAAAAGCTCTCTTCTCATGATTAAAAAAAAACCCCACAACTGAGAAAAGCCCACCAAACATGTTAATCTGTACTCCACAAGTTGCACAAATCAGTGAGTGACAGTGATGAAAACATAGTTAAACATATTTAAGTCAAACTTGAAGGTTTCTCTAAATGAACATATGCAAATGCTTGAAGCCCAGGGGCAGCTCTTGGTTGCACTCAGGACATTTACATAGCTTTCCAAGCTAATATTTAATCTAGTATTCAGTAAAACATCACTAATTACTTTAATAAATTCTTAACATCCTATGAGATGCCTTTTCCCTCTGAGTTGCAAAACAGAATCTTTAAACACCTTCCCTATTAAAGTAAGTGCGATTTTCAGTCTACAGTGCTCTTAATTGTCAGTTTTCATAATTTTTAGTTTTCATGCTATTGCTCAACACTGTTTCTTGTAATTTTAAAGAATAGTAAAATATCATACTTTGGCAGGAAGAATTTAGGGGCAGCAAGGAATAGGAGGGTTACAACACAAAGTTCAACGAAAGAACTGGTGTGCTCTATAATAGTAATTTGATGAGAAGAGAATAATTGCCACAGTGGATCATCCCATAAGGGTCTATCTTGCTCACTATCAATTGCTTCAAGGGAAAATTATAAGAACTTCTGCAGAAGGCAGTTACAGAAAAATTTGCTCATGGAAGGCTATTTTTACCTAACATCTGTAATATTAGTGTGAGGATCCATTCATATCGTAGTCTTTCTAGATATTTTTGTTATTCATAAAAAGATAGATAGTTTTATAATACAAACACAAAACCTCTAGGAAACCTACAGCCTTCGTTTCTAATGGGCCTGTCAACGTGACAACTATAACAACATTTGTCCTTCAACTATAGCACTCATGCTACAAATCCCCACCACATCACGTGCACAAAACAGCTGAATGAAAATTTCTAATCTGGAGTCACTTTATAGCTGTTATTTCATATATGTTTGCTGATTTTCTCTCTCACGTAAACAGTTCAAGTCTTTTCTGTTTCTCCTCTTATAGAAAAGTTTTCTCTGGTACTAGTGATTGTACATGGCTCACAATCCCCACCACAGCTGCTGTTCTGACCTTTGGTTATCGTAGTAGCCTTACAATGTGTCAGGAGAAGTCCAAAAAAGCATGAAAGCATGGCAGCATCTGCACTCCTCATGTCTAGACTGAACAGTAATACAGTGCGGTGCAATTTTAATGGATGATGCACCTCTGCTTCATGGAACCCTCTACTTCCCCTGCTCTTGCATTTTGTTTTTATTTTCCTGTTTGTTTAAATTAGACGTAAAATCAAGTCTCTCATGACACAAGAATTCTACAAAAATACTGAGGAATACCTACGTAAGTAATTTCTTCTATTGATTTAAATCCTTAAGGTCTCTTTAATGGATTTTAAAAAACTAAATAGGACAGACTGCCCTGGCACCAGTCAATGTAATTTAACACAAATCCATAGAAGAGGATTGATCTTACTAAGCTTATCTCTAATATGGTTTACAAATACTGATGCTTAGTGTGTTAACTTAGGCCCTCTTTGCTCTGAAAGATATTTTTATGCCTACTCTCATACCAGATGGGCACCCAAGTATTTTATAAAAGATGACAGAAAAATTACATTATATAAAGCTGGGAAGAGGCAGACTAATAGGAAAACAGAAGAAAAAGAGGACAAAAGTAATGAATTTGCCTGAACCAATCTCATATTTCATGACCTCATCATGCAGAAGCTGCCTATTTCTCAACAACCGATAAATATTAAAATGACATTTTTTTGCATGTCTTATCAAAAGCTTCCAATATCAATTGTTTTCACAAATTTTTTCCCCTGCAAGCAGTGAATGCCTCTTCATCAATCTTTTATCAAAAGCAATCTTGTTCTGATTTCAGTCTTATCAGAAAAACTTCTCTCTCTCCTTTGTTGCTGTTTTTCTTTTTTTCCTGCTTCTTGGCAGAAGGTACATGAATATCATTTTACACTTGACTGTGGCTGCATCTCCATTGATCAGGAAATAAAAACTAAGTCTGAAGGAAATGTCATGACCCTGCAGAGCTCTGAAAAACAGAAACATGTGTAACGATTCCACTGTGCCCAATAGTGACAAAGGACAAAGGAGGAAAGCATGCGTGCATGGTCACATAAATGTGTTAATATTCCTTTTTTTTTTTTCTTCAAAGAATGCTTCTATTGTGAAATATTTCTAAAAGAAAATGAAGATTTAACAGAGGACTTGATTTCCAGAAACCTTCCCGCCACATCCATCAGCTTGAAAGAGAATACACATTATCAAAACACCAATATAGCACTGAGCTTGGCATTTCAACATTACTTTTTGTTTTGGAGACACATGGCAGGATTTTGGTAGTGGGCCCTGTGGTGGGGAGCTGTGCAGGAAGAGGCTGTGCCAGTCACAACAGAACCCGGCCACCAGTGGAATCCGTGACAGCAATACATGGTGTGCCAAAACTGCTGCCAGGTGGATTAGCAAGTGGTACTCCAGCTCCAACCTATTTAGAAAAAATCCTGCAGCCTCTGGGGTGAGGAAGATGCTCATGGAGACAGACAGTTGGAGGCACGTGGATGGACAGTTGCTGAAGCCAATGTGGAGGAAACACAGCCGAGGCATTCTTTGAAGGAAGGTCTCCATGGCAAAAGGGGTTATTCATAGGGGACTTGGTCCCATAGGCAAGTCATGTGAGGGTGGGGATATCCCTGAGGGACTACAGCCCATGGGCACTCCACACCAGGGAGGGACATCTCTGAGGGACTCAAGCCTACAAGCAATCCATGCCAGGCAGGGACACTAAGAATGAAGGAAAGGAGTGTCAGACAGAAACCATTATGTACTGGATTCCAATCACCTGCACTGCCCATTACCTCACCAAAGAGATCACGAGGGACTGAGCTCAACGAGTCGCGAAAATAAGGAGACTTCAGAGTAGGAAGGGGAAGGCGAGGTGCTTATGTGTTACGTTTATTTGTTTATGGCTTTTTTCACTCAATACACAACTCATGATCAGAAGTTTGTGTTGACAATCTATTCAATTTAGTAAAAATTCCAAGTCCAGAATTTTTGCCCACAACACTTGCTCGACCTACTTAAGCCCATAATGCATTGAGAACTACACAGTCTGAAGGCTCATTTCAAACGTCACTGGGGGCAAAGAAAACATTCTGAACCAATATTGTATGATTTATGCTGCTAATTCTGGACAACAACCAAGGTTTCAATATATCTGGACAAGATCCTGAGATGGTACAAACAAATGTTTTTCCAAAAGTCTCACAGCACACCGTGGCCAGTGCACAGTGACAGAGCTCCAGAAAAGAGTGAGCTGCTGCAGTGACAAAAGTTTGAACATATAATGATTTCCATGGAGAAGGCTTCAAAATTCCCTATTTCTGTCTCTTGAGAGAAAAAAAACCAACCACCTCACAATAACCATAAATAAAACCACCTTAAGATAAAAGTGAAAAAAAAGCTAAAAATTAATTTATATTTATGGGCAAATGACTGGAGGCTTCCGCTTCCCACACAAGCACTATATAGGTGTTTGCTTCATATTATGCGTGTGCATCAAGTTGCTCTTGCCCCTCATGGACAGAATCTTGTCTTGAATATTCCAGACAGAGGAGCTCTAAGGAAACAAAGTGCTTCATTTAGATGAATATATAAGTGCAATTTATAGATGTAGAGACAGACTATACATAAGCTGCTCCAACCAGGTTCTCAGCTCCTGGGATGCTAAGGAGAAAAGTTTCATGGCAAGAAAGTGTTAAGTTGAATCACAGGAGAAACAATACCAGCAACAGGATCATCATAGATCCCCACCTTGTCATGACATCTTCTCATACCTTCTCACATCGGCAGTACATATGCCAGCACAAATGAAGAGAGGCAGGAGGTTTTAGTCATTAGGTACCTAAACTGCTGGGTTTTAGGAACATCTTTTACCTTGATCCCATTCAGCACGTAAGTTTTCCACCATTTCTTCCTAAGGCAAAACTCTCAAAACGCCTTTCCTTTTGATCTTCTCCTGTAATACAGCTCAGCAGCACATTTTGCAACCAATAAAGAATGTCTCCAAGATTTGAGCAGCAAAAGTAAATATATTATTTTTTAAAGAAACTAATGCAGGTAACATGAAAAGAAGCATTTTAGTTCCTAAAATACTATACCATTTTTCTGCTGACAGTGAATGAAAAAAATATCTATTTCTTAGAATATTTCTTTTTAAATCACATTATTTAAGAATGTAGAAGATGTATCTTTATAATGATCCTTAAATTACTGCAAGATTCAAAACTGTAATGCCTTGCTCTTAAGGAGGCTTTAGTGTTTTAAACTAGTACTAGAAAGACAATCTATTACTTTACACAGAGCATACAGAATGATAGAGCCTACTGATATTATCTTGAGCTTTGTATATGAGAATTGTCATGGTAAACATGCTTTGCGATACTGAATGGCATGATGATATCTTTTTAAGGAGGGAGAAAAATTGCTAAATTCCTGTAATTTTTGGATGTTAATGCATGGATATGAAGAGGATAGTAAGTGCTCCGGCAGGCATGTCAGTCTTATAGAAAGATCCATCTGGTGAAGAAAGTAAGCTTTTTTTGGTTGTGTTTTGTTTCAGTTCAAGTTTTTCAAATAATCTTGAGCTACCAGCTATAAATGCACATAAAGTCCTATAGAACATACACTACAAATTTGCATCATAAATGTATGCCATTAATACAGTTTGCAATAATAATTACTGAATCTGGGGAGAAACAAAGAATGAAAGGATTCCTGTTACCTGTTTCCAAAATGCAATAAGCTAATTTTGATTACACATTAATTCATGTCTCCTATTTTATTTTTTTTTCCCATAGGGATGAGGTAGTAAACATACAGAAGCATTTAATGAAAATGCCCTATAGGCTGATGGCTTATTTTGGGAGTCCATCAACACTACGCATTATTATGCTCTGGTTTACATTTTTCATAATATAATGCTACATTGTAAGTATATGGAATAATATTTTTTTTCCAGCAGAATTCTGTCTATGGATGAAATTTCAGCGAAAAACCTCAGCTTAAAGATTTCAGATACTTGTAGGAATGAGACTAAAGAAAAACACAATGTTCTTCCCTTATTAGAAAAAGTTCTGATTATAATGAACTGAATGGTGATGGTACAAAAACTCTGTAACTGGGACAGGATATTGGACTACGAATGTGAGAAAAGGGTTGAGAGCTTAATGATATGTGTTCAGTAAAGAACTTGCTGGATAAGGAAAATGGGATTTGAAGAAAAAGCTTGTGCACATGGCCACAGGGAGAGAATCCACAAGCAGACAGGGACTTGACTCCAAATGAGAGAAAAGGGAAAATCATGCCAAGGTCAGACAGAAAACGAAGCGACAGAAATAGACATGGCCAAAGAAAATAAAAAAAAGTTAAAGGCCACTGGAGCATGTTTCTTTCTCTAAATTGCAACAGAACCTGTAACCTAAAACCTCTGTTGATAGAACATATAAATGAAACTAGGTGGCAGATTACTCCACCTCCTTCCCAAGTTGAACCAGAGATGACTGTAACCTACTGCAAACTCTGATTACTCTGTTAGTCCATATGGCAAAGGTCACTATGGTGTATGAGTGATTCCAAATCTGCTACTTAGTTCTGATTTCAGTTTGTGGTTTATTTTTTTTCAGTTTTCAATCCTGGTAAAGGCTTTAATGATTGCCTTAAATTACATACATTTTTTTTCTTACAGGATCTCTGCTTCATTCAGCAACAGAATCATCTGCACGATTGTGAAGTAGGTTCTTGTTCAAAAGACCTAAGAAATATCTTTCATTTCTTTAAATAGAAGAGGATTGAGAGAGTAAATATATGAACTCCCAAAGTTCTCTTAAGAAAAAGACAAAAGATTGCCACCTTAAAAAGATGTGTGTTATGCTAAGCAAGTTACTTATGTTTCAGAGGTGTTCTTTAATTGGGTGTTCCAAATTTTCTGTGTGTTTATCTTGAGACTAAAATACTGTGCAATAAGTAAGTCTTGGAAGTCAAATTATTGTGCAGTATGTTGGAAAAAAATGAAGAGTCTATATTTGCAAAAATACAACTCTTCTCTAGAAAACAGCAATCTGGCTGTGTCATTAGTGGTTATATCATAAACCATGTGGACCATCTACAAAGAGATCTAAAAATCTAGTTTTCCTCTAATCCTTACCAGGTTATAGCACTCTCTTCTGTTCCTTTATTATTCCAAGACAAATGCACCTTGACAGAAACTATGTCTTCTTTTCCTTCTGCATTACTTGGCTGTCACTTACTGAGAACAGACAGCCTAGAGTGGTTTTAGTGCTTGCATGAAGGACAGCAAAAAAGTTTATTTAGGGGAATGGCTTTGATGAGAGGCTTTCCTGTTTGTGTTTGAAACTGATTAAGACAGTGGTATTTTCAAGTTCATCTGTTTTACTGAGGATATTGAAGAGATCTGAAAAAAAGATCATTTAAAAAACTTTGCCAGACATAAGAAAAAGCTGTTTGGTTTCTGCTGCATCATAATTATCTGAGATATGTTATTTATTGCATTTTATTTGCTAGATGGTCTTATTTAGAAAGACATTCTTTTTACAGGGCTTCAGCTGTTTCCAGATTGGTATGGAATTGGACATAGATGAACATACAAATCGTCATCGCAAACTTCATGATCAGCAAAGAGGGTCGTATCTCCATGTAGCCAGAGAAAATAAGAGACAACATGCAGTCAGCTAGACTCAATTCATCACAGGAACCTTCAGAATGTTGCAAAAATAAAATCTGGTTCTGAACTATTAGCAATCTTTTTGAGAGCTTTAATTGTGAAGGAATTGCTACTTTTTTTTTTTCTTTTTTTTTTTTTTTTTTAATACAACAACCCCAACAAGTGAACCAACCTGTACCGTGAAGAAAAGAATGAGTAAAGCCTGATATCCTAAGGATTTTGTTTCCACATCCCACTGATCCTACTTTAAAAACACTTATTTCCCTGTGCATTCCTGTGATGGCTTTTTCCACTTTATCGTCCACACTGCTAGGTCATCACAACACCTACAAATCTTCCTGCATTTCTCTGAGCTCCCTCACATACCCTCTAGACCCTGTCAGCTGGAAGAATACATCATGACTTTCTCAGAGCCACCAGCACAGGCTGACCAGCTGGTCCTGTTGCCAGGAGTGGATGGCAGCTGAGGTCTGCCTGCCCTCTTCTCAGTGGGGACACATACTTGCTTTTTTCTGCTCTACTGAAAAACTGATTTTCAGAATTATTTTTTCTTATATAACCATGAGATTCATACCTTCCTGTCAAGTTTGGCTGCTATTGCTCATCAGTTTAGAAAATTAATATGACATCACAGACAGGCAGTTGAACAGGCAGTTGTGTACACAAAGGTAATGCAATAACATTAAAATGCACTTCCTTAAAAAATAAGCCTAAAATTACAGTTCGATGACAGCAAAGCTATAATTTTTCTTCAACATTAGCCAAAGAGGAAACAAGAGGACGAACTGCAACATTTTACCAGTGAAGGATTTGGCTGTGCTAGATGAGGACTTGGCAGTGCCGGTTAATGGTTAGACTCGATGATCTTAAAGATCTTTTCCAACCCAAAAGGTTCTGTGATTTTTGTATTGGTTTTTTGAATGCTATTTCTAAGGATATTAGTGTTTTGTAGTTGTAATGTAGTGCATTACAACAGCTAGGTGTCCTAATTTGTTAAGCCAAGTGTTTATTAGTTCCCTAATTATGATATCATGCTCCACACAACGTGATGCTCTTACGTATTTTTTACATGTCACACAATGTATCATTGCAGTTCCCTATGCTCCCTGGGACTTTCCCAAAAGTGATATGGGGTAATGTATAATCAGTTAATGAATACTACATAACAAAACAAACTTAGAAGAATAAAGCATGCTAGGCCTCCTCTTTTTAATAAAATCAACAATCTACGCCTTGCGTTGATTCATAATATATGCAGTTCAAAAAAAAACAAATCAAGTCTGGTAAATTCCTGAGCTACCAGTCATGGTTTTATGCTTGGAGAATTGATGCAAATACTGTGTGGGACGGAGAACGGAACTGAAAAGAGGAGGGATACAGGAGGGAGTACGGCAGAATTTCACAATATTCTGTAAGGGAATATCAACTTTAATGTTTCTACCTTTGGAAGCGGTAAGGGACTGTTTTGAATGTCATACCTGGGCACAAGCCCTTCTTCTAGCCCAAACATTATCACGTCCAAGGTATGTGAATGGATTCTTGTGTTGAGAATACATGACTTTAGCCCAGGGGCAAGCTGATGCATTTCTGTATGCCTGTCTGTATGCACCTTGTAAGGCAACCCAAGGGCAGATGTAGTCACCACACAGATGTATAGCACCATAAATTACATTTGCTTTTACAGTAATGCCAGCTGACTTTGCCGTTCTTCCTTATGTGCATGCCTCTACTGAGTCTGAAGTCATCTCAGAACAAAATCTAAATACTTCCTGGAGCTAAGACGTGCCCTGCATCTAGATCATACAGAAAAGTGAAACAAGGTAAAGCAGCAGACTAGATTTAGCCAGCAAATGTTCACATACGTCCAAATACCAACACATAGTATAAACATCGCTCAGTATCTCCCAATCATTTTCCAGGTAGCACAGTCCAATGTGCAGACATGAATGGTGGGTTTGTTGCACTGATACATGCAGGCACTAGTTCCTCCTATTCCAGCCGTCCTCTACGTAGGTTTTGTTCTGTCACTTGCCCAACGGTAGTATTATTTCAGATTGGAATCAAGACCCTTCAGTGTAAGGCATCCTATCTGTTTTTTCCCATATCTTGGATTATAGTGCTGCAGTTAGTAAGAGGTATTTCCTTTTTTGTTCTCCTTGACACAAGTTATTGTTTCGCTATTTCAAGGACAAACTCAGCAAAACTATGTGATTTTCATATTTTAAAATGCAATACTCTAGCTAGCAAGATCTAACAAAAAGAGTTCTCACCTCAAGATGTGACTTCTTTCAGTAAAAGAAAAAAAAAACCAAACCAACCAACCAACCAACACATAGTTCATGTCTGATTCAATATACAGAGGGCGGAAGAAAGAGGGAAGAAGCCTGAGTAACACTTAAGAAAGGGCTTTTCTTTATCTCCTAAGTTGGGAAAAAAAAAAAAAAAATAAGGGAAGGTCATTAAAGGCATTTCCATAGGCTGACTTATGTCTTAGATACTATCACGACCCTGGTGAGGTCTTTAGTTGAGTGAGCAGATATCTAATTTTTATACACAAGCATAGTAGATTTTTGTCTCAGCCAAGAAAGATGCACAACTGGATAAACATGTATTTATGCATGTTTCAGATCTTTTAAAAATAGCTTCACTGTCTTCATGCTCACACAATTCCGTTTATCGACTTAAAGATATTATACAGAGACTTAAACAAATCTAAGCAGGGAAAAAGTCATTCTGGATCACTTTCTTACTAGCAAAGAAAGTGATGGCACTGAAGACGTAATTCAGTTCAATGGTCAATTTTGATGTTTATTTTTGTCAGCTCTTGAATCCAAGGAACAGATTTGTTGAAAGAACACCGAGATCTTTTAAATAAGTGAAGTTTAAAGAATTATGAATTTTAGTGTATAGAGGAAAAAAAACAGCAAAGAACATCCAACAGATCATAAATAGATGTCACACCAAGTTGATAAAGATGTTAAAAACAAAAGGAAAAAAAAAAACAAAGATCAAAGAGTATTTTCATAAGAAAATGCAGTAAGACACAAGGGATAAAAGTTTTATAATTCTGTGGTACAAGTGGGAAATGAGAGGATAAAGTAGAAAGAGATATGACTAAATGAAAACCTAGAAAGTCCATAGGCATTGTGCCATAAAATCACTACTTTGGAAGGTCATGACATAGCCTTTTCATTATTTCAAGCAGTCTGATGTAGCAAGATGTCAAAAAATTATAATTATGTCACAGAGACAGTGGACAGAAGCTAAGTCCCACCAGATATTCATGCTGAGCGGTAGAAAGTGTGGAAGCATCCAGAATTCTGACATGACACATTGGCATCAGAGCCAATGATTGGCCAAAGTAGCCTGTTTCTCAGTCAAATCTGCTCTAGGACTGATATGAAAGGATTTCTATTTCCACATCTATGTTCTAACCCACAATCAGATATTACAGAATTTGGTGGAATAATTAATGTGGGAGGTTTTTTCCAACCATTCATAACCTAATTCCTATTTTATTCATAGCTATTTTGAAAGGTCTGTGTATGTAAGCATGCTTCATAGATGCATGATGCTACCTCCACATTTTAGTTTGTGAAGGTGTATTCACTAAAAAATTACCTTGATGCTTCTTCTGATTTCTGACCTGATGTATTTGAAAACTTCTATGTTCAAAGATAAATGTTTGAAGAGATGTTCGGCTGCACACACTGCAAAATTAATTAGTAATTATTATCAAATGAATGCATCTGTCATGTAGTAGCAAACTAGTATGGATTTCAGCTGTTCTGCATATTTTACAAAAGCTTCACTAGTAGTATTTCTTCAATAAAAGTTTATCAGAGGATTACAGTCAAGAGGAACAATCACTTTGTCTAAAATATACTCCTTTTTTCCAGTGGTAAAATGACAACAGGATTTGAAAGAAAAAAAAAAAAAGGCAGGCAAAACCTTAAACAAATAGCACTTAATGATGTAAAAAGTAATTAGAGATGCTGAAGATATAAAACGAAATTTATTTCATGGGAAACTAAGCAGGGTTTTAAAAATTATTTTGGAAAAAAAGGAATTTGAAGAAGGATGTAAGCTCATTTAAAGATGTATAAAGAAAAAATATTGATAATGCAAAAGAAGCGCAAAGACTTTTTTCCTCTCTATTTGTAGAGAATAATGAAGGAGTAACTATATCATATAAGGATAAAGAAGTAATTTCCGTCCCATTAGCATCTAGAGGAGGATGCAGAAACATCTACAAGCTATTTAAAAAGATCAAAAGACTTGAGTAGTCTAGGTTCAAGGATTCTAATGAAGCAGACAGTGAAGATCTCTAAATTTCCTCATGTTGATTTGTGCTTATGTATAAGACACACTGTTTTGTCACGATGAAAATGAGTAAGCAAGATAACCTGCTTGCTTCAGTATAAGACAAGTAGTTGGATAAAGAAATTCAGAAGTTCACAAAGGATGTAGTCTAATTTAAAGTTTTAAAAATATCTACACCAGAGGTGTCTCCAGGGTCAGAAAAGCCTATAGTGGTACCATGACCACCTCCACAAGGATGAAAAAAAAGGGTTATAATTGTAGGCAACTCCCTTCTCTCTGTTCCCTGGAACAGAGGATCCAATATGATGGGCAGATCCTCCTCATAGGGAAGTCTGCTGCCTCCCTGGGGCCCTGGTTAAGGACACTGCAAGGAAACTTCGTAGCTTGGAACGGCCCTTGGACTATTACCAGTTACTGATCTTCCATGTGGGTGGAAATGAGGTCGCGACCTGTAGTCCAAGAGCAATCCAAAGAGACTTCAAGGTCTTGGGACAACTGGTGAGGGAACCTGGAACAGAGGTTGTTTTTTCCTCTCTCCTTTCAGTTGCAGGCAGTGACATTGTAAGAAACAGATGGACTGTCTATTAACGCATGGCTCCATGGCTGGAGTCACCCCACAATCATGGTGTTTTTTGATAATTGGATGGCCTACACAGCATCAGGCTTGCTAGTGTCAGATGGGATTCTATAATTTATATTGACATTAGTTTGGCTGTTTCATTAAATGGATTTTCCTTTCAACACACAGGTCGTCTTTTCCCAATTTCCCTTCTCTCTTGGATAAGGCTCTAACAGGTGATAGAACAACTACCATAGTTTAGCCCTGGGTACGGGCCACAAAAATGATCAGAGGGCTGGAACATCTCTCCTGCAAAGAAAGGCTGGGAGAGTTGGAGCTCTTCAGCCTGGCAAAGAGAAGGCTCCGGGGACACCTTACTACACCCTTTCAGCACTTAAAAGCAGTCTATAAGAAAGATGGAGAAAATCTTTTCAGCAGGGCCTGATGCAATAGGACAAAGACTAATGGTTTAAAACTAAAAGAGAGTAGATTTAGAATAGATATAAGGAAGACTTTTTTTTATGATGATGGTGGTGAAACACTGGAACAGGTTGCCCAGAGAGGTGGTAGAAGCCCCATCCCTGGATACATTCAAGGTCAGGTTAGACAGGGCTCTGAGCAACCTGATCTAGTTAAACATGTCCTTGCTCTCCGCAGGGGAGCTGGACGAGATGACCTTTAAACGTTCTTTCCAACCCAAGCCACTCTATGGTTCTATGATACATACTATTCATTTGGGTCAACAAGACTATGGAAAAGTAGGTCTTGCCAAACAAAACAAAACAAAATATCACTTTTTTTTTTTTTTTTTTTTTTTTAATATGGAAATTAACAGCTTGGCTGAGAAAGATAAGATCCTTTCTGTTGCCTCTCCTCCTCAGTCTGTTGCAGAGCTGTTCCAGCATCCCAGCTGCTGTGCCACCACAGCCTGCAGAGCTGCTATGCAAACAAGACGAGAGACTTGATCTACATCTGAAATAACACCTTCTCCCTGATTTTTAAAGTCTTCTACTCTTCTTTATCCAGTTCAATATAGACACATAAATCTTAATGAAAGGCATGGAGCTACACGGCAAAGGTAGGAATGAGAGGTTGAAGGTGAAAAGGTACAATCCTATAAACTAAAACTGCCACCAAAGCCTCCATTTCATGGAATTACCATCTAGCTGATTTATGGGGGAAAAAGAAAAAAAAAGTTGCTGTGAGGATTCATTATCAATCAATCAATTCATTATCAATCTTAGAATTTTTCCAGACACTGTTACTAAGCCTGATGCTTTGCAACATTTTTTAATCAATAGTATGTGAATAAGCACACAACCATACGTAATGTGTACAGCTTTAATATAGGAAGGATGTAGGGGAGAAGTATAAAAAAGTTTAAATGGTGGAAAAAATTACTCTCAACTTAAAACAAGACAGGGAGCTCAATCTGTTGAACTCTTCAAAATTAAACTGATATATGACTTGATTCCATAAGGTATAAATATCAAATGCAGAAGAATGGAAAAGTCATTTAAGCCACAGAGCTTAACAAGAGGAAGACAGAGAAAACTAATAGTTCTTACATTATTTGGCTCCATATCTTAAGAGCCACTCTGTAAAGAAGTTAGCAGTGAGACTGTAAAAATGAAAGGCTCCTCTTAACCTTACTCACATTAGATTTACACTAGTATTTGCTTCATTGAATTTTATGAAACTGTCAACACTGGTGAATACCTGATAATCCGAATCTTCAAAAACAGGTGAATAGAAATTCCTGCTAAGCTGTTAAGGAGAAAAGACACAAATGTCATCTAATTTGACGAACTGTTTTTCTTTTAAAAGAAAGATTGCTTCTAAATATGGAATGTAAGTGCACCTGTTACATACAGTAACAACAAATGCTCATGTAACCTCATGTTAAATCTCTTTCTTAATAAAGCCAGAAATAAAATTAATATTTTATAATTTCCCATAATTCTGGTTATTACCACAAAAAATAATTAGATGCGTGTCTCTATAAAAGTGTCAGAGTTAGAAGTTTTCTTTAGGCAGTGCTGCACAGCTGTGCTTTTCTAACTTCCTGATTGACAGCAATTACCATTCTTGTTGTCTCTCAATATGACCAAACTGTTGTAATTTGCTAGCAATCTCATGAGTCAGAGCCTGATTTTTCTGAATGATCAGCCAAACATAATTTCAGGAGGAATCCTTATGAACAGATGCCTCTCAGGCCAGGTGCACCCTCTCACCACTGCTGTGGAACACACGGGACTCTGTGCTGAGGACACGTAAAGAAGAAACCAGAAGAAAATGAACCTGACAAAAAAAAAGCAGGGTTTTTTTCATGGTATCACAGGATCATAGAATGGCTTAGGTTGGAAGGAACTTTAAAGGTCATCTCGTCCAACCTCTCTGCTGTAATCAGGGATATCTTTAACTAGATCAGGTTGCTCAGAGCTCCCTCCAACCTGACCTTGAATGTATCCAGGGATGGGGCTTCTACCACCTCTCTGGGCAACCTGTTCCAGTGTTTCATCACTCTCATTATAAAAAATGTCTTCCTTATATCTACTCTAAATCTACCCTATTATAGTGTAAAATTATTCCCCCTTACTCGGCATTACATCAGATCACAAAGGACTGAGTTCTACTTGCTCAAGAGGTGACCAGTGGGAGCATGTGGCTACAAGCAGGGAAAACAGTGGGGGAAATGGGATGAAGGGAATTGGCTAGGTCCTACTTGGTCACAACAAGCTAGATTAGCTCAGCCAAGCCATGGTTGCCAGGTCAGCCATCGTTATGTGGTCACTGAACTGGACAAGAATTCTGCCAAACTCACCACGAACTTACCACAAAGATCCTTTAGCTTCTTCCATTAAATTGAATAATAGCGTTGAATACATACATATCCTTCAACTAGATATACTATTTTGTAAAGATCAGAAAACAATCTGATGGCAGCAATTACACTATTGCTTGTCTAAGCTTTTTAAACCAGCCTATATTGTCCACTAATCAATGACAGAAGAAACAGTATAGAAATAGAATGTCTCCTATTTGAGATACATTTGAGATTTTTGTTAGCTTTATTTAAATCACATAAATAAAAAAAAAGGTTAAGACAGCAATAAAATCACTGGATTTTTCAATATCACATGATGTGTAATTATCTTAAATTGGAGGTACAAACAGGGATCAGGTTACAAATTATAAGAGCCGTAAGATACCAGCAATTTACAGCTGGTACCAACAAAAAGAAATAAGAAGAATATAATTCTAGAACTTAATTTGTTTATAAGTCAAGACTCTCTCTGCATGAGAAACCATAGTAATATTTTTGCCCATATCAACAATAGACTGATTAGACAGAACCTGTATCTTTATTATCTACTTCCTGAATCATTCAGTACCACTCATCCCTCTAACCCCAGTATTTTAAACTGTTTTCTCGGAATTAAACGAGTTGTATATTTTGTGTAAGAACAACATATAAATAGATCTTTGTAACTGAAAAACATTTCCACACTTCTGGCATAATCCCCTGACATTTGCACTCAGCGTGATTCAGCAGCAGGAGACAACACCTACCCTCAATTTGCTCCCCGTATACATAATTATACTAACACATAGTAATTTAACACCGTGAGACAAAATGATCCCAAAGGCTTTCTCTACCTGGAGGTCTCTTTGTAACAGCAAAATAGAAAAAGGATGTGACTCCATAGTGTGTGTTTTTATTTACAGTGTATGTTCTTACTGATGACCCTAGAGGCAATTTGGTCCCCATACTAAGCTTCATCCATGCTGCCACAGCTGTACTGGTAGTCCCACTCAAAACAGTTCAAACCTACAGCAGGTACCTTCCTGGCTAAACTGCAACAAATCTCTACATCTGTGGACACAATTTAATTAGGAATACAGAGACTGTTCTACTTGTTTTCTGACATGGCAGGATCTTCTTGTTTACGAGTACCGGTAGTTTCAAGCTGAGACAACTTGGTCAACATGGCTCCTCCTGAACCATGCAGAGTGGAAGGTAAACGAGAGGGTAAAATGTGAAAGAACACCAGTGGCATGCAAACGAGCTCACCTCCTGGCTTCGAGCCTCTGTTCCACACTTTCTTCCTCCTTTCCACAATGTTATGGTGGAAAAAAGATTACCTGTATTTTTTCTAGGTGCCCTTATCACAACAGAAACCTGAATGGTGTTTACTAAAACCACGTACATCTACACCTATGTATATAGATCACTATTCACATACTGTAAACATCCTAGAACTATTCATCCCTATGAATTCAGGAGACATCTAACAAAAGAGAAATCCAAACAGCAGTCTGAGAAGGAGCCAATTAGAGTCTCTCTTGTCCTTGAGTCTCAAAGACTCCTAAATCAACAGAGCATTATTGTTCTACCTAGAATTGAGCCAGGGTATAGAAATAGGTTCTCAAAGATATCAAAAAACCTTTAATCATCATAACTTTGAGGTGTCCTCTTTTCTGTCTGCTCTAAAGATTAGTGGCAATAGTTTAAATCAAAAGGTGACAATGGCTGAAGACTGAACCTCAACTACATAAATAAAGATTATAACATTCATCAAAATAAAGCAAAACTCCCCCCACCCCCACTCTAATATGCCAAAAATTCAGTCCAATCTTTGATCAAATCCTGGAGCAGGAACGAAGATGTTTAGGTTCTCATTTCCAGAACATACCAAAATGAATCTTAAACCATTTATTTTGGTTTCCATGATAATGTGGTTCCTTATTATCAGCTTGAAACACCTTTTATGACTTTAATATGCTATATTCCATATATTTTAGCCTATTTCACAGCACATCTATGCAAAGCAGGAATGCATGAGAAATCCTAATATTTAATTTCACAATGATCATGCACTATGATTTCAACCATGTTGTCAAGGAAAATTCCAGTCTATGCATAAAACTGACTCACCTCAACTTTTACCATATCAACTGATGTAGATGAAATTATATTCCCCTCATCTCTCAGCTCCTTCCTTGTTTCCTCACTTCACATTTGACCCCTGCAGAAAACCAAACGCCCCCAGATGTTTTTTTTTGCCTGGGTAAATGTGCAGGCAGGTATAAAAATCTTTTGCAGTGTTAGGGCCATTGAATCATCATTTAAGAAAATAAGTTTGAGGTTTCCTTAATTTCATTTGTAAAACAATAATCAAAAAGAAATTGGTGAGTTTGGTCAGCAAGACACAAGGAAACCACCATCTGGAGCTAAGATACAAAGAGATAAATAGTCCTTTCATCAAGGGTCATACTGAGGGTCACATTGAAGTGCTAACACTAATCCGTTGCTTCAGACATTGTCTCTAAATTTTATACGCTTTGTAAGAGAAAAATAAAGATTTATATATTATCTGCCTAGTGATATCGAACATTAGAAGAACTCCTTTATGGAAGCATTAGCCTTGCCACTAAAATCTATTTAGATGGCTGAATAATTCCTTTCAAGAGACAAAACAAGAAAAAAAAATAACTGGGAAATAGAAGTCAAATAAAATTATACAAATAATATTTTGATATGTTGTTATGTTAAAAGATACTACCCAAAGGCGAATTCTAAAGTTGTCCTTTTATTAATTGCCTAAGGACTCAAAAATATTAATGATACTTACAATGATGTACATCTTTTATATTATGCAAATCTTAGACCTTGGCTCTAATCTCCTACTTAACAGTGAGAATTGCTCTTGCCTAGGGTCCTTACTACTCAAACTTCAAGAGATTAAAGATAGCTCTCCATAGCTTAAAACTTTTTTTTTGATATAAAACAACCTCAGAATTTATGAAGAGGGAAAAAATGCAGTAAGGAACTTGAAAAATAATGACGTTCCTCTGTTAAGAAAATACTCTCATTTTAGACATCAGTCATTGTCTCTACGGCACTGGATTTAGAAACTGTGACTGTGGAGCTCTGCTGAAGCACAACAGTCTGTCAGGTGAGTAAAGACTTGTGTGTACATAAGCATATTTGTAAGGACAGTAAAGTAAGCATCCTAATTCACAGAAAATGGAGAAGTTTCTTTTAAACAGTAGATGTGTCCACCTATTTCTGCTTTCTCCAAGACCCTCAATACACCAATGATGTATGTGATAACACAGGGCAGATCAGTACCTCCCCTTCATACTCACTCAGGCTATCCTTAAATTGGAGGATGCTACCTTCAGTTACTGTTTAAGAGACTAAGAAATGTCTTGTTCAGAAAGGTTATAAGGAGGTGATTGAAGACAGCCCGCATGGCTTCACTAGGGGCAAATCCTGCCTGACCAACCTAGTAGCTTTCCATCTGGACTTCTGCAAGGCCTTTGACATGGTCCCCCACAACATCCTCCTTGCCAACTTGGAGAGATACGGATTTGATGGGTGGACTGTTCTGTGGATAAGGAACTGGCTGGATGGTCACATCCAGAGGGTAGTGGTCAACAGCTCGAAGTCCAGATGGAGAGCAGTGACAAGTGGTGTCCCTCAAGGGTCTGTACTGCGACCTGTACTGTTTAATACCTTTATCAATGATATAAATAGCGGGATCAAGTGTACCATCAGCAAGTTTGC
>VWZK01012406.1:0-28383 GCA_013396935.1 Baryphthengus martii
CCAGGGGATCAGGCCCAGCCAACATGGGAAAGGAAGGTCCCGCCTAACGAATCTGATCTTCTATGACTGGGTGACCTGCCTGNCTTCTATGACTGGGTGACCTACCTGGTAGACGAGGGAAAGGCTGTGGATTTGGTCTACCTAGACTTCAGCAAAGCCTTTGGCACAGTCTCCCACAGCATCCTCCTGGAAAAGCTGGCAGCCCATGACTTGGACAGGCGCACCCTTCGCTGGGTTAAAAACTGGCTGGATGACCAGGCACAGAGAGTGGTTGTGAATGGTGCCGCATCCAGTTGGTGTCTGGTGACAAGTGGTATCCCCCAGGGATGAGTGCTGGGCCCAGTTGTAGTCAGCATCTTTATTGTTGATCTGGATGAGGGGATCTAGTCTACTGCTAGTAAATTTGTGGATTACACCAAGTTGGAGGGGAGTGTCGATCTGCTGGAGGGTAGGAAGACACTGCAGAGAGACCTGGACAGGCTGGGTCGCTGGGCTGAGGCCAACAGTATGAGGTTTAACAAGGCCAAGTGCAGGGTCCTACACTTTGGTCAGAATAACCCCAGGCAGCACTACAGACTGGGGGATGAGTGGCTGGAGAGCAGCCCGGCAGAGAGAGACGTGGGAATACTGGTTGACAACCAGCTGAACATGAGCCAGCAGTGTGCCCAGGTGGCATGGAAGGCCAATGGCATCCTGGCTTGTATCAAGAATAGTGTGGCCAGCAGAAGTAGGGATGTAATTCTCCCCCTGTACTTGGCACTAGTGAGGCCTCCCCTCGAGTCCTGTGTGCAGTTCTGGGCCCCTCACTTCAAGAAAGATGTTGAGGTGCTGGGGTAGGTCCAGAGGAGAGCAACGAGGCTGGTGAAGGGACTGGTGGGAAAGTCTTACAAGGNGAGGAGAGCAACGAGGCTGGTGAAGGGACTGGTGGGAAAGTCTTACAAGGAGAGGCTGAGGCAGCTGGGGTTCTTTAGCCTGGAGGAGACTCAGGGGGGACCTTATCACTCTCTACAACTGCCTGAAGGGAAGTTGTAGTCAGGTGGGGGTTGGGCTCTTCTCCCAGGCAACTAGTGACAGGACAAGAGGGCATGGCCTGAAGCTGTGCCAGAGGAGGTTTAGGTTGGATATTAGGAAGCACTTCCTCATGGAAAGGGTGATGAAACACTGGAATGGACTGCCCAGGGAAGTGGTGGAGTCTCCATCCCTAGAGGTGTTTAAGGAAAGATTGGACGTGGCACTTAGTGACATGGTCTAGTTGATGTTGTGGTCTTAGGTCATAGGCTGGACTTGATAATCTCAGAGGCCTATTCCAGCCTCAGTAATTCTGTGATTCTGTGAAGGCGAGAGAGGAGACAGGATTGAGAAAGGCACACAACTGCAGTTGAAATAATATCCTTAACATAAAAAATGCATTAACATTGTTATGTTAAGAATGTCTAGTACATTAGCAGGTATTAGAAATATTAATTTTGCAGAAACTCACTTTCCCAGGAAGAAAATGCAATCCCTACTTTCTTGAACATAATTGCAGGATAAATTAATTTGGTAAATAAAGGTAAATTATGATTTTTTTTCGAAAGCTAATAGCTTCCTTGATATTCATTTAGAGGTTGTGGATTTGTTCAAGCGTGGTTTCTTACATTTATTTATTTTAAAAGAAAAGAGAATCTTTCTCCTATGACATGTTCACAGTCTTGGCTAGTCTTGATTGAATTGCCACAGCTTGGTTTTAACCCTTTTGAAATATTAAAGTTGTAAGCCCTGAAGACTTTTAACTTTACGGGTGGTAGCAAGTTAAGCCTCCTCTCAGTCCTCTGCTTTTCTCTGCTCTATTACCACCAGGCAGGATATAATTACTGTAATTCCTTCAAAGACAGTGAAGAAGATCAAACACTGCTTTCCCCAGCAATAACTCAGCAAATCCTGTGTGTGAATTCCAAAGCTTACTGAGGCCACTGTTGCACATGCACCAAGGTCAGTACCAATGCCACATTAAAGCTCTGGATCAAGGATTACTCTTGTCAAAAACAGTGAAGGGGCCACTTTATTGCAATGGAGTTTTTTCCTTTCTTACTGAAAAGGAAATTAGATTTACTCTTTGGGAGTGTATTAATATCTGTAGCACAATATCACGACCGGTTGTTGTCTACAGAAATAAAACTGTTTAGGGCTTAGTCATGTATCAAAGTGCTCTGTCTAGAGAGAGTTCGGTTCTGAAGTCCAACTGTGGTCTTCAGCTGAGTTCTAAAATCATGTTATAATGATGTGTTTGTAAGATGAGCTCATAGAAGCATATTACCCAGGTGGATTTAAGAAGCAAATTTACTAGATTATTTTACCCAGGTTTGCAAATTACTTTCTTGGAAATGCATTTAAATGAGTTGAAACAAATTCCTCAGCTCCTTCTGTTAAGGTTGTGGTTTCATGCGCACAAGCTCCAAGTCTATCATGCATCTTTTTGAGTGCTTCCAGAGCATCTCCATGTTTCATAGTGATTCTAACTCCTCTTTTGAGCCTAAAATATGGAAACTAGACAAAATATCACTTGCTTTGGTACCAGGTATCATTTAGCTTGGCTGCCTCAGAATTTGGATGTGGGCTGGTCCCATGCAATGACTTACTGATTCCCCCCCGCCATGCTGTTGTGTGAAGTGAAGGGTAAATTTAGTAAGAAATAAATCCCCTTGTGTTCTAGCTGATCCTCAATGATGAGAGGAGCTGGGGGCAGCTGGACTTTTCTCTTAATAGGTTACTGATTAAGATGTATTGCTGTAGGTCCGACACCAGACACATACTAACAGCCTATTTGCTGTAGGCCCTTTGAAGGGAGCGGGTGGGTGTACGGATAGCACAGTTTTCCCGTGACTATAGGCCTGGCATCAGATACACAAACATCCTACTATGCTGTAGGCCTCCTTGCACTCACAAGAAGTGGTTTATTTACATTTGCAACATTTACAGATTCTTTAAGAGTGCCAATGATAAATGCACTAAGCTGCAGAAATTGCTCTGTAGCTCTAAAATATAATTATAATTACAAACATCATCTCCCAGGGAAAAATACACCTGGTGTTGTAGAGGCCGTAAATATATCTGAAGGCATCCCTTCTGGGATGGGCGAGTAGGGCAAACTCATCAGTCTGTCCTTAAAGCCTTGGTGTCAAATTCTCATCCCACAAAAGTAACTTCAATATAAGGCTGATATTTAAACTTCAATTTTCTATTAATGTGCAAAGTGTGGGGATGGGACTGTAGGCGCATCATTAAGTGGGCTTGTCAGTTGCACAAACATTCCTTGGTGGGCTTTTCAGCCTTGATATCTTCTGCCAGGAACAGGCAATTGTCTTACCGTCTTCTGCCAGACACAGTAAAGTGCTGCGATAAGCAAGAGAATTGGTAGGCTGACACCACACCTGGCCCCTCTCCACATTCCTCCTCAGTGTTATTACCACACGACCACTGGATCTCCACCCAGACACCATGTTTGTTTTAGACACTACATGTTTATCAACAGTGGTGAGTTTTGCTGTTTTTTTTTTTCTGTTTGTACTTTCTGCTTCCAACACATGCTCGGGTGAAGCAAAGAGACTGGTTGGTGACTTTATCTGATGACAGTTCCATTTTGCTGTACTAATTAATACACATTTAAGGTACTTAGTTTATATTAGCAAATGGACCTGTTGAAGAGGGTCCAGAGGATGACAATGAAGATGATCTGAGGGCTGGAAACCCTCTGCTGTGAGGACAGGCTGAGAGAATAGGGGTTGTTCAGCCTGGCAAAGAGAAGGCTCCGGGGAGACCTTCTTGTAGCCTTGCAGTATCTGAAGGGGGCCTACAGGAAAGCTGGGGAGGAATTTTTTACAAGGGCTCTTAGTAACAGGATGAGGGGTTTTGAGCAACCTGGTCTAGTGGCAAGTGTCCCTGCCCAGGGCAGGGGAGGGCGAAACAAGGTAATCTTTAAGGTCACTTGCAACCCAAACCATTCTGTGATCTATTTGTCTTGAGAACATAAGAGTGAAGCAACAAAATCAGATGTTTCATCACGTGAAACAAAAACACAAAACCAGAAACAGGCTCCTGAACCTGATCATCTGATCTTTCAGGAGACAAAAAAAAGCTAATCAGAATCAGCAACTGCTTTCTATATTCCTGACCTGAAAAACCAACTGCATCTGACCGTTTTCTTCTCTTTTGCCAAGGTGAAAGTTGTTATCTCACCTCACTGGATGAAATACAAAGAATAGAGTAAGAAATGCTCAGTATTTTAAGGATTTAAAAAATATTGTGTATTACTTAGATAAGGGTTTCATTTACATTCAACATATTCACCCACACTCTCCACACCCTTACCTAAATTACTATTCACCTCAGTTATAACTTTCAGTAAATAAGATACCTGTAGGTAACAGCAGCATATCCTCAAATGCTGTATCCTAGTTGCTGTTTTTTTCTTCATAGAATCACAGAATGGTTTGGGTTGGAAGGGACCTTAAAGATCATCTAGTTCCAACTCCTCTGCCATGGGCAGGGACACCTCCCACTAGATGAGGTTGCTCAGAGCCTCATCCAGCCCGATCATGAACACATCCAGTGATGGAGCATCCACAACTACCCTGGGCAACCTGTTCCAGTGTCTTACCACTCTCAGTGAAGAACTTCTTCCAAATTTCTAATCTCAATCTCTCCTCTTTCAATTTGAAGCTATTACCCCTTGCGAGTGGGTAGTTGGGTGTGGCTGAGCTGCCAGCTGGGATTAAACCAGGACAGGTGTATGTAAAGAAGGATAGTGGTTTGACTTTGGGTGGGTATAAACACAGAAACACTGATCTAGGAAAGGAATTTTTTCCATATGCAGAAAGCTTTTATTATTAATTCAATTTCAGCAGTATTAGGCCAGTGAGGAAAATCCAGCTTGCTATAGTTAAAGTTTAGGGACAGCTGAATAAAAGCAATACCACTTTATATGGTGGTCTTGCACCTGATCCACCACACAGGAATTTGTTACATATTGCTTCTCAAGCAGTGGATCTGAACTCTTAAAAAATTCTGGTGCCTGAGGCTGGAGACTGTCTTTTAAATGTGCAGGGTTTTTATCATTGAACGTGTGATATCCACTATCTGGCCTTAAGAAAAGAAGTAAGAGAATGTGCTATTACCACCTAGAGAAATTTTATTGTGCATTGAATGATTAAAACCCATCCTTTTGGGAGTTGAGTCAGGCCTTTATTCTTCCTACACCAATTAGTCTATGATTTGTCTAACTATTGTTCCAATTGTCTATAGAATAGGACTCCACTCTTTATGTATTAGATTACAGGGAACAATCATCTTTTGTGAGCTCTTAATTAAAAAGCCAGCTAGGTCTAATTTACAGGTAAGTCTAAGCTATAAAATTCAGCTCCAGATTTCAACTCCTTCCTTCCTTTTACTATCTCTCAAAACAGAAACAAAGACATTTATTATGAATCAGACTTGAGATTGGCCAGCTATATAGAGAAGGGCCATAGCTTGGATATAGCACTTCAGATTTTGTTCTAATTTGAAAGAAACCCCACCACACCAAGACTTCTCAAACTGGAAAAAAAAAACCCAAGCCCTTTATGTTTTTCACTATGCAGCTTCAAATTTTAAATTAAACCTCTATCTATTGATACCTAAGAAGTTAATTTATTTTTAGATGTTTATTCTGTCTTATCTAATATGTAAATAAACCATGCTATAAGATAATACTGGAAAGAATATTTGTGGATAGAAATTAAAATTAAATTGGTGGCATAGTCTTGAGTTAATGCAAAAAAAAAAAAAGAAGGTGTTTTTATAATAAATCATACACTCAAAACTTCACCTGCTTGCATACTAATTAGCATTTAGATTTTCATGAAATAATTTTGTATATTTATTATATTAGAGTGTTTTTATTATTGGAAAATCTTCATAAGAAGGAAGATAAAATGAAGAAATAACACCAGACCACCACTGCTCAGCTTTTCTTGTCTTTTCCCTGGTTGTGCTGCTGAAGGGACCCTCAAAATCCACGGAGCTTCAGGTAAATGTTTTCCCTTGGTTGTATACCTAGATCTGATATCCAGAGAGCAGGTGACAGCAGAACTGGTGATTTTCAGGTGAAAGCTAGCAGCATCACCTAACACACTGTTCCTTCAAGCTGGTTTTTTTTCATGAACAAATTTAAATGATTATGTTGTTTTAGGAGAGAAATTGATCAAAAAATGCCTGATCTAAAAAAGTATAGTCCTGCTTTGTGTGTGATTCATCAGCCAAATTGTATTGGCTAATACCTGGTATTGAGAATTCTACCCTTAGTGGCTGAGAACCTAAGTCAGTTCTTAACACGATTATAATCAAGGCTGCATCTACAGAACTGTTCATCTTCAGCAATCGTGTCCTGAACTATCTGTAAGTATAATACCCATAGTTAGCAGTGGTGGCAGTGGTCCTGGATGGTTTAGCTGTGAAGCTTGGTCCAGTTGGTCCTCTTAACTTCCAATTTTCCATGATATGCCAGATATTCTTATTCTGTTTTTTTTCCCTTTCATAGTAAGGATTTCAGTTGGTGGTGCTGCTTATCTTTGGTTTTGATGACTAGCAGTCTCTTCTGTCTGTCTTGTTCTCTATTTTGCAACTTCTTTTCTTCCTGGGTGCCTCACACAAACAACTGCACACCTCTTTGCCCCTTTAGTGGTCACAATGCTCACAAGCCTACATTAAAAAAAAAATTACAAAATATTTGGGTACTAATTATGCTATGGCTACACTATTTTAGCATGCCTACATGTGTTCAAGGCAAGCTAATATTAGTCTTACCCACTATTGTTAATAATAGAATTATAGAATCATTTTGGCTGGAAAAGACCTTTGAGATCATCACATCCAACCGTTTCCCCAGCACTGCCAGGTCACCACTAAACCGTGTCCCTCAGTACCACATCTCCACGTCTCCTAGACCCCTCCAGGGATGGGGACTCCACCACTGCCCTGAGGAAGCCTCTTCCAAGGCTTCACAACCCTTTATATGAAAAAAATGTGTCCTAATATCCAACCTAAACCTTCCCTGCTGCAACTTAAGGCCATTTCTTCTTGTCCTGTCGTTTGTTCCTTGGGAGAAGAGCCCCACACCCCCTGGCTCCAGCCTCCTGTCAGGGAGTTGTCGAGAGCAGGAAGGTCTCCTCTGAGCCTCCTTTTCTCCAGGATGAACAAACCCAGGTCCCTAAGTCACTCCTCACCGGACTTGTGCACTAGACCCTTCCCCAGCTTCACTGCCCTTCTCTGGTCACACTCCAGCCCCTAAATGTCCTTCTGAGAGTGAAGGGCCCAAAGCTGAACCCAGTATTTAAGATGCTGCCTCATTAGTGCTGAGCACTAACCACAGATGTCACAAGCACCTGCATTGGCTACAGTAAGTTCTGGTGACTCGCCAACAGTTTTTGATTTTTTAGATTTTATTTTTTTTCTCTGAACTGTTCTTATGGCCAGTCTATATTGGCCCATTTCTCCCCGTCAGCAGCCCCTGTGAGGGAGATCTGAAGTTACAGACACTCCCCTTCGAAGACTCCCATGCTGTTTAGCAGATTTAGGATGGATATCTTGCACCTGGGTTCCTTTCTTAGGGAAATTCATGTTTTCAAGGGATATGATCATACCTTCCTTATATTGGGAAATAAATAATACAACTATGGTAAAAATATTCTGTGTGCACGTAGATAATTGTCAAAGATGACTCGGATAAGATCTTCATTATCAGATAATTAATAACAAGAACTAAGGTGAATAGTAAATGCTAAATTTATGGGGAAAATAACTAGCCAAGACTGCTGAAAAGCTAAAAGCTAATTATCTGAATGCAAATGGGGAAATAAAAGAAAAAGAAGTTAGGATTAATTAAGATTTGTACAGAAAAAAGTTTTGGATATTTGCTTCTTCAGTTTTAAAACTTTTATAACATTTTTTTGTGTGTGTAAAATATATTTTTTACATACCTATCCACAGCAGCTTATCAATAGATAATTGAATTTCATTAATCTTGCATGTTTTCACTATCGGTTGAGTGTACGTCATTTCTGAAATATCTCTATAAAAATCACTGTAAATTTTAAAGATGATTTGTGTTTTAAATCAGACACCCTTTATTCCTATCTTGCTTCCTTTAGCTCCAAGGATATTTCTTGACTACTGTTAATCAATCCAGATTTATTAGAGTGAATGCTTTGCATTATTAAATGCACTCTGTATTGCGCCGCTTTAGGATTGAAAAACAGCTTTTTGAACTCTTTTTCCTCATTCTTTTGGTATTTGTAGCAACTTTGTAAAACAAATGTTAAGATCTATATGTCTATTGATGTCAGAAAGTAATTCCAGGCTGTTGCAGGCAGCCTTTCTTCTCTTGAGAAAAGCTACATGTAAACCTCTACAAGCTTCAGGATAAAACTCCATAGTTTTAAACTAGAGCAGGGTAGATTTCGATTAGACATTAGGAAGAATGTCTAATCTCCACCCTCTTTACTCTGAGGGTGGAGAGACACTGGAACGAGTTGTCCAGAGAAGTCGTCCCTGGAAGTGTTCAAGACCAGGCTGGATGAGGCTCTGAGCAATCTGGTTTAGTGGGAGGTGTCCCTGCCCATGGCAGTGGAGCTGGAACTAGATGATCTTTAAGGTCCCTTCCAACTCAAGCCATTCTATGATTCTATGATCCCAGTTTATCCATTGTTTGGTGTAGCTGTATATCCATGTCCTTGATGTGACAGATCACCTATTTTTTACAGATATTGAAGTGAGCAGTTACCAAATGAGTCTGCTTTTCCTGCTCCTTTTCAGAGTTACTTCCTTTATGACTAAAAATTCAGGCATCACAGGATTAGGTGGAGTCAAACAATTCCTAACATGGTTAGTTAAACTAAGCTGAAAAGCCTTAAAAGTCTGAAAACTGCAGTGGACAAAGAAACCTAATGTGGTTTCATCTGTTTTCACTTAAAACTGAGATTGCCAATTCTGACATAAAATATTCTGAAAGTACAAATTGCTTAATGGCCATTGCATCTGTACTTTGAGGAAGAGTTAGAGGATAAAAGAAATTGCCATCTAATGAGTCCGTATATGAACACCCAGTATTTTCATGAGTAATGTATTTTACTATTTTGCTAATTCTATGTTTATAATCAAATGACTGAGACTTTTCAAAATACGCTACTGAAATATCAAATCCAGCATTTAGTGAGATCAGTAGTTGCTGAATTCTTAAACTCTTGCCTAAAAAATAGCAAAACGTATTTAAAAAGATAAACAGAAAAGCACAAGTTAAATAAGAAGAGATACAATATCTGATTTCCAAGTTGGCCCTACAGGAAAGTAAAAAAATAAACACCAAACTAACAAAAAACCCAAACCTGTGTAAAGAGCTAGAGTAAAACAAAGAAACATAAACCTGAACATGTCCTGATATTCAATGCAAGTATTTTCTTACAGCTGTGATTTCTGCCTTACTGGCAAATAAGCCTGTAGTGAGAGCCAGAGGGACTCTCATTTGGGGGAATTTTCCAGCTTCGTTGCCCTTCTCTGGACACACTCCAGCCCCTAAAGGTCCTCCTTGGAGTGAGGGGCCCAAAACTGAACCCAGGTTTTGAGGTGCAGCCTCTCCAGTGCTGAGTACAGGATGATCCCTGCCCTAGTGCTGCTGACCACACTGGTGCTGATCCAAGCCAGGATGCTGGTGGTCATCTTGGCCACCTGGACACACATTCACTCATCTCCAGCCACCTGTCAATCACACACACACCCCACCACACCCCATCCTTTTCTTCTGGGCAGTCTCCAGGCACGCTGGCCCAGCCTGGAGCGTTGCAGGGGGTTATTGTGACCAAAGAGCAGGACCTGGCACTTGGCCTATGTTGAACCTCATCCCATTGGTGTTGGTCTCTCGATCCAGCCCGTCCAGATCCTTCTGTAGACCCTCCCTACCCCCAAGCAGATCAACACTCCTCTAGATGGGTCACCTTGCCACAGAAGGAGATCAGGTTTATCAAGCAGAACCTGCCTTTCAGAAACTCGTAGTATCTGGGCCTGACCAGCTGGTTGGCCTCATGATGGCACTCAAGATTATCTGCTTGTTAATCTTGCCTAGCAATGAGGTCAGACTGACAGTCCTGTAGTTCCCTGAATTCTCCTTCCAGCCCTTCTTGTTGATGGACATCACATTCCCTAATCTCCTGTGAACTGGGACCTCCCCAGTTAGCCAGGCCTGCTGGTAAATGATGGTATGTGGCTTCAGGAGGACTTCTGCCAGCTCCCTCAGTATCTTGGGTGGATCCCATCCAGCCCCAGAAACTTGTACATGTCTAAATATTTTTAGGCTTTTAGTTTTATTTTTTAGAAAGTGCTTCAGATACCTCCAAAGATGTTATTTTTCCAGAACAAACAGGTACTTTAAAAAATGAGAAGGCTTTACTCTCAGTTCGAAAAAGGATGTCATTCCACTGGGAATTGTTAACAGTGGGAGATAAGAAGAATCTAGGTTCTTAAAAGCATCGTAAAAGGGCCCATACCATGCAGTCTTACTTCTTTGCAATGTTGGAGGCTGTCATGCTACTCTCCTCTGCTCTTACTTCCTATTATATAAAAGAAAGTTGTTTTTCCACTGCAAGGTTTTCCCTTCAGACGTGCCACCAGCAGCAAAATTTCCATGCTACAGCTGCCTTTTTATATCTACCTCTTGCTTTACCCACAAGGCTGAACAATATCATCTTGCTGTAGGAATTCACCTTGAAATCCTTTTTTAAAATTTCTAAATAGAGTTTAGCTGTTTTCACATATGAAGGAGGAGAAGAAAAAACAAATTTAATTACATTAGGAAAACATTTCTTCTTGTCAAATATTTTCCCTTTTTTTTCCTCTTTATTTTTTCTTTATCTTTTCCTGGAAACACAGAAGAATAAATTTACCTGGCAATTAACAACAATCTGGATCTAGTTTGTATGTTAATGAGCATAACTCTGTGGAGCAATAGGAACTCCCTCTTTGCCTGTTAACTATAGGAATTCTTACAGCTACGAAAACTTCACCTTGGAAGATAACCAAGGTTTTATTAACAATTACTTCGTCAAGAAGTATTTTTCCATGTTTAACATAAAATACTTTTGCTTGTTGTTTGTTTTTATTTTACTTTTATTTTACTTAGTAGAGATTTCCCTTATTTCTACTAATTTTTGTCTAGCAACATAATCCTCTTTTTTTTTTGTTTGTTTTTTTTTCCAGGGAGAGATTCTCCAGGGCTTTTCTCCTCTTATATTAGAGAAACTTCTTGATGGTGTAATATTTTGTCTGAGTTGAGACACATTTTATGCACACACTCAATATTTCAGCACATAAGCTGTAAATTTAGGAGTACATAATTTACCTCAAACCAAAGAGGCTTATAGCGATTTTATGGGTAATTCATTGTGTGCGACATCTGCCAGGCTCCTTACCCATCACGCTGCAGTTCTCCACAGGAGTTTATGAGAAGAGATAAAGAAATTTTAGGGGTGGAAAAGCTACCTCAAGCAGGAGAGTGTAATTATCTCCCTGGGGGTTTAGCGAGGACAGCAGGTTAAAACACTCTTGCGGAGTTGCCACGTTATCTTTAACTACTCCATGTGGCCAGATGCACAGAGATGTTTTTCTGGAAGACTGTCTGTTGGAAAGCCTGAACCAAGTGAACTGCCAAAGCAACATTCAGGTGCTCTTTGTGATTTCTCAATGTACAGCTCAATAAACAAAATGCTAAGAGCATGAATGTTGCCGGCAGGTGATATATTGCTGTGGGATGAAAACACCTCAGTATGGGGGAAATGGGTCAAGAGGCTGTCAGATGGGTTCTTCCTCCATACTTGGTCCTTACCACAACCCAGCAGGGACAGATTTGACTTGGTAGGTTTGCACCCACTCGGTTCCTACTGTGCTTAGCTTGTAGAAGATCTTTCAGTCTCTGCTAATTAAAACCAACGAAAAAAATCGAAGGAAGTAGGAAATGGTTTCATGTAGATTCTTGTGCTGCATTGGCACAGAACCAAAAGGCCTCTAATTATTCAACACTCATACAACAATGCTGCAAATTTTAACTGCTGAGGTTAAGAAAGCAGAAGCAGTATATCAACATTCAGCAGCCAAAGCCTGTCCTTCGTGCCCCAAATCAATATTTATGCTCATCAATTAGATGTAATGCGATAACCAGGCATTTGAAAGATCAGAAACAATATTTATCCTCTGCATGGTGCTGTGGGGTTTGTCAGCTGAGGCTCTGTAAGGGTACAGAATTTTGGGAATGGTGACCATCTGGATACCTTTTGGCATTTGTTTTGTTTCATTTATTGGGTTGTGCAGATCTGTCCAAACGAACAAAAAACTCCCCTCCAGCAATACTTTGGCAACTTTACTGATGAAGATTTTAGGGTGTTAATATATAAGAACGTGTTACATACCAGCAATTAAGTTTTCATTAATTTCATTGCACAAAGAGACTAGGCAGAACAAAGCGGTAATTAAATGGATTGGTATGTGACATTTTTCAAGTTCAAAGGTATCACAAAATGGTAACCATCTGGATTACTAATGTTGGAATTTTTATGTAAAAATGGAAGCATTTACAATGTCTAATACTCTCTTTTTTTGATATTTTATTATTATAAGTCTAGAGTATGAAGGAAATCAGTTTGATCCAGATAGGTTGACATGAGATACAGCAATCCAGCTGTTCTACGTTTGCTACAAAATGGCCTATTAACACCCATTATTTACAAATTAATTAATGTATTTTTTACATCTGCAGTATTTTTCCTTATGTTCATTGCCTTGGACAGGGTGATACTAGAGAGAGTCCAGCAGAGGCTACAGGGATGATTAAAGGACTGGAACATCTCTCATATGAGGTAAGGCTGAGTGCCCTGGGACTGTTTAGAGAAGACAAGACTGAGAGGGGATCTTATTAATGTTTAGAAATATCTGAAGGGTGGATGTCAAGTAGAAGAGGCCAGTCTCTTTTCGGTGGTGCCCTGGGATAGGACGAGGAGAAATGGGCATAAACTGGAACTCAGGAGGTTCCACCTCAACATGCAGAAAAACTTCTTCACTGTGAGGGTGATGGAGCCTGGAACAGGCTGCCCAGAGATGTTGTGGAGTCTCTTTCTCTGGAGACTTTCAAAACCCACCTGAGTATGTCCCCGTGTGGCCTGCCCTGGGTGATCCTGCTCTGGCAGGCGTTGGACTTGATGATCTCCAGAATTCCCTTCCAACCCCCACCATTCTATGATTCTATGATTCTGTGATCCTATGATTCTATAACTTGCTAAACTGTCCTCCACCCATCCCTTTTCTTAATTTATAAATTTCATTAAATGTATCTGATACGTAACTATTTCATAGTAAACACCTAGCTTTAAATGAATGTGTTAACATAAGAGTAAAGTTTTAGTAATAGTGATAGAGTTTTTTTATCTAAGAAATGATGACACACCTCTCCCTCCCCCTTAGATAAATTGAATTTATGTAACCTAAGAGTAACTCAAGAATCTACATTAAATTCATAGTCTCTCGTTATTATAGAAATGCTGGCAAACCGACTGGATATTTTCCTGTGAATTTTAAAAGGATTATTGCATAAATTTTGCTAGAGCCAATGCAGCTACATCAATAAACAGTTTTAAAAATCCCATCTAAAATATCCTGCGGAGGGCACTAAATGCTGGGGCAGCACAAGAGAGATCTTTGCTTTCACTGTGAATAGTTGAGTTTTATTTGCGCTCAGAGGCAGAGAGAATATATTGAGATATATAACAGCATTTTATGCACAGAATTGCCACAGAGCTAGAAGAAGCAGGCGTGGGAGTCTATAATGGCCTTTGTCCCGTGTTGATGGGATGTTTCCTTTATTTGACCCTAGAATCCAGTACTTCTCTTTCACTTCATATAGACATTTGTACAAGACAAAATGCTGTGAAATCTTACCAGACGTTATGTTTGCTTTGCATGCGGGTGTACGATGATAATCCTAGAACACCAAAGCGTTTGCCATGCTAAATTCTGAGTCTCTTGAAGACAATTGATAAGGATTTTATTACCTTCAACAGTCTACCATCCCAGCAGTCTCTAATTCCATTAGATGCATATGTATGTACATACATACATATGGTGACAACAGAGCATAGTCTGACTTGGAAATGGAAAACAAAAGTTCAAGTTTCAATCCCATAAAAATAAAGACCAACACTTCAATCAGAAATTTAATTAAATGCATTGTATTTAAATGCCTTTATAATTGCATTTTGAGAATATTTTTTCTTTTTTTTTAGCTGTAATTATTCCTTGCTATTCATTAACATTTTGGCCTGAGTGTAGTCAACTGGAATTAATAATTTTTTGTACCATTCTTAGCTCAAATTAAATGATGCGAAAAGGAAAAATAGTAGCAACTAATAGTCTATCTACTTTGATTTTTTGTTGTTGTACACTTTTATTTTTAAGGTCTGAAAAGTATAATTTCAAAAGATTAAAAAAAAAGCAGGAAGAGATAGAAATGATACAGTATAATTTCTATCAAATTCTCAGATAAAAGAAATTGCACTCCCATAGAACTTTAATTACTTTTATGATTTCTCAAGTTTGCTTTTCTTTGTTGTTGTTGGTTGTTTGTTTAATACTGGTGAACAGTCATTTCTTTCCCATTAACCCCTACTGTCCAAGGAAAGCAAACAGTATGACAAAAAAGTATTTCACATTCCCATGCTTTTTACACAACAAAACATTAGTTGGAGAGTCTTTTCTAAGAGAAGGGGAGTTGAGGAAAGTGAATGAAGGCAGTTGAATCAACATGTGCTTTGTAAAGCTACAGCATTTTCAGTATTTTTTTTTTTTTAATTACTGGGGTGTTTTCTGTTGGATTTACAGGCAGGGACAAAAGATAAAGTGACCAATCCAGTTGAAGCCAGATCTCCTGAGCTCATGGTAAGAGCTTGAATGGTAAGATCAGCAGACATTGCACTGATTCTCTGCGTGTTTCTGGTTTCCCATATATTTAGTTGCCTTTAACTTAGGTCTTAACACCAGGTTACTGTTAACAAATTGGAGTTTGTGATTGTTACAACTAAAGCTTCCTTTGGATATCAGTAGGTTGAAAATTCACCATCATAGATGAGGTTTTAGCAAGAGTTTATTGTAGCATCACTATCCCAAGTGCTATTGACTCTTCCCTTTGAATTGTGGGAGAAGGGCGTATGTTGCCCTTGATGCCCTGTCACTTGGCTCATCTCAGTGTCCCATATGAATTCACTCATTGAGAAAAGCCTCTGGTGTCGAAGGTGTCATAGGAAAAGATTAATTACCCTTTGCATCCCTTTCTGTGAAAATTATCACATGCCTTTAGAAGACTGAATCTAACTGTTGATGAACAAAGTACTCTGACAATAACATTACAATGGTGGGTTGTGGCTTCCAGAGAGGCACCCTAAATTATTGATAAAATGAGGCAATATTACTTATAGCAAGCAACATGATATTGCTGAACAAAAAGATCACATATCCAGATTCATTCTTTTCATTAGCTTAAATTCATATTAACTCATTTACATATACCCCTCTCTCACTCTAGCTGTTTCCAGTCTTCAATTAGCTTAATTTAACCAGAAATCTCTTGATAGGTCACAGCTCTCAAGTTTAATAAAAAATGAGTGAAGCAGGCTTAATAGAAATTCATAAGTTACCGATGTTCTTTGGAGTAGCACATATATTATTTAGTTCTGAGTGATGCTCTACACATTTAACCATATTTAGGCAACTAATTGTACTCGATATAATGTCCCTGTGTGAGTATCTTTCAAGAGACAAGACAGCTACTCACTGAACTCAATAGATTGCTCACCAAAGCAAAAACCAGCTCCTGGTTATTGATTACTCATATTAACAGCTTTAATTGCAGAAGAATACTGCATAGAATAAACTAGAAAATCCCTAATTATTTCTCATGTTCCCTGAACTGCTCTAAGTGAAGGTAAAGAGGTAGAGACAATTTCTATAAAGTGTGTTTTAAAGTGTTTTGAAATAACTCACTTATTTGTTCAGTCACTGAGGATATTCTGTCTCCAATGCTTGCTGCCTGAAATTTCAGCAGTAGTTAAAGGTGCCTCCATTCTGAAAATGAGGTCTTCTCCCTTTTATCTCTTTTATGCCTTGTTTTACACAGAGAAGGCTCTAATTATGAACAGTACGTAAACTCACCGGTGAGGCATCACTAGAGAACAAAATCAGGCAAGGCAAGGAAACGTGATGTCCTCAAGAGTGTATGTTCCAGATGATTAGATTAAAAGGTGTTATTCTTTGTTTAGAATTGTGCTTCCTTTCTCCTCAATATATGATTGCATTTGACTTTTTTTTTTTTTCTGGGGAAACAAATCAAACTGAGATACTGAAAAATCTGGAGAGGGTAAATGTTGGTATCTAAGGGAGGCAGAAAGGATAGAGACAAAAACTGCCACAACAGAGGTAACAAGAAAAATTTGTAAAGGAAAAGCATTGAACTTTTCCATGCGTCATTAAACTCAGTATGTCTGAAAATATTCAAGGATGACATGTGGCTTCATTAAATAATTTTTTACAATGGAAAATATCCATTAATTATATCATTCATTCTGCAAAATACATATAGCAACAAACATTCTTTCAGAAAAAAAATGATGGAACAAGTTTTTTGAAACCATTGTCAAAAGTCAAAAGTTTTCAGCACTTGAAGACCTTTTGTAAAATCCCAGTGAGCTATGTATAAAAATAGATGGCAATATAGAGGATTCTTTTAACCAACAACCTGGATTTTCAAAACATAACCAAAAATAATCAAAAATGTTGTACCGATGAAATAACCGCTGTTGTGCCACTGGACTGCTATCGATTTTTAAACTAACTGATGAAAACATTTTGGGATACAAAGTTTACTTTTATAATCTTTTAATCTTGTATTAAAGGAATTGATGTTCAACCTAAAAGATATTCAGAATCCAAATACTTTCTTTCGTTTTGTGGGAGGAGCTAAGAATTCAAGAAATATGAACTTGCATATTTTCCGTGATTCTGCTGGCTGTCGTACAATTCAGAGTTTAGGCTGAGAGAAAATCATTATAAAAGAGTTCTTAAACCCCTAAAGGTTAAAATGGCTCTAGCCAGTATTAACTTAAATTATTTCTCCTGTTATTAAAATGTTTGGACATAGAAATACCAAAAGAGAAGTGGATCCCTTGACATTCGTGATTTTTTCCAAGCAATTTCAAAAACATCTCTAGCCACTATCTTTTATAGTTCAGACAGTTCACTCAGAAAACACATGAAAAAAAGATGTATCTTCTCAGCTGGGAAACTGAAGTAATTGGCTTAGAAATCAGCAGAGAAGGTCACTACTTTAGGTCTAGTGACCCAGAGAAGGTGAGCAGTAGAACCAGGAAAGGGGTTCACATAATCATATCCTGAATTTGATGTTGGAAATACAAATTGATTCTCGTCTCCAAGCACTATAGCTTCGTTCCTTTCATTTTCACATGCTTCTAGTCAACCATAAATTGGAATTTTCTTCCTGAGCATGAAAATTTACTCTGATTTCCTTTTCGGAAGTACATTGATGATGCTAATAAGAAATGTGGTGATTATACATTTAGATTTCCTTTCACATTTTTCTCAACTGTGGAATTTAGGATAGAATTTGTCCTTTCTATCTTTAGGTGCCTATAGCATAGACCTTAACATCTAAACTGTTTAAAGCTGCACATGCATTAATGTTGTAATTCAATTTATTGTTTTGGTTTGTTTGTTTGTTTTTTTCCAGAGAAGCTCTAGTCAAACACTAATTAACTGTAATTAACCCTAACCCAATGCTTATAAAGCATTGATTTGATTTGCAGAGCAGGTTCTGCTGTGTGCATCCCCTTTCAAATGGGCTACTAGAGGCCCAGCATCTCAGCCAGTAACTGCTCCATTAGACAATTGGGAGCCATATGCATGGTGATGACACCATTTGATCTGAGGACTGAGCATAACTGAGTCCATGGGAAAACTCTCTTGCAGTTTAGGAAGTGAGTCTTCTCAGAGTAGCTGTTACTTGAGTCCTCTGAAATCTATTAAGAGGTGCTGCGGACATTGAAAACCAAGTAAGAAGGTTCCTCCCAATAATGACATACAGGTTAGTGATGTTTCTCTGCTTGTTCTTTACTTTTTTTTACAGTCTGTTTTTATCCATTTCATTGCTTCCTATAAGCTTTTGACAAAGTTATGCTTCATAGTAAGAATGTGCAATCATCGTGTTGTCGAAATAAGAAGTCCCTAACTCTGCATAAAGATAAACCCCAGTAAACCACTGAAATAAATCACTTTAGTTATCTTAAGATTAGGCAAACAACTGAAACAAATGTGAAATACAGAAATTGGGTGGTGTTACCAGCAGGAAAACAGCATAAGTTTTGAGTCACGTGGATTCTGTGTATGGAAAATAGGTACCTAAGAATCTACTAATGATAAATACGCTTTCTGTTTCTTTAAGACCATATGAAGCTGTTTATTTAGATTTTATTTATTTTTTTGCTTTCAATAAAATCTTTGTGATATAAGAGGCACCCCAAAAGAGCAGTTTGCTAAAAAGATCTGGCTTCACGTGTCAAAGCTGAAAATGCAGCTATAACTTGCAGCTTCACCTGTGCAGATCTCTCCTCTTCATGTAGAATGTGATATTTTATCCCAAAGATTAGGGTATATTGCTGACGTAATGTACACTGGAATCGATGGGATTCACGGGTTTGAATCTTAGAAATACCGAGCACAGCAGCAGCTGAAGATTCATCTAATGAATCATTCAGTCAACACCAGAAAGGATTATACTTTCATTACCAACTTTTGACACATTTCTTTGTCAAATCAGTGCATTGTACTTGATCATCCCTTGGTATTTGTATCATTACAGAAAAATGATGCCTTGTTGCGATAATGTCATTTTAGTCCTGGCAAAGAAGAAATCTAGACAGGCTGATGAAGTAATACTTGATTTCTCTTGTAGTTATGAGTTTAATGCTTATTTATCTGGAAACCTTATGCCATAAATAAAGCTAATATTGCATGTGACAATACTACAGATCTAACAATACTGGTGTTTTTAAGAGGGGTATCTGGATGTGCATAGTAATACTGCACTTCCAGAAATTATGATGGTTTATTTTTTTTTCTACCCAGAATGAGACTTGCCTCGGTTACAGAATTTTCACACTGTGTAGTACAAGACAACTGAATTGGAAGGAAATTGGTTTCAATTTTATTTTTTTTTTCTTATACAATGACTTCATTATTTTGTTAAACATCTATAGAGGAATTCAATGTTTACAAAAAGGGCAGACTAACCCCTTTGATCCTGTGTCCACAGGAGAGGCATATTGATTTATGAATTAGGCTACATGTCAAAACTAATTTTAGACATTTCACTTCCATATGCTACAAACTACCTCTCTATCCTAGAAAATTCTTGATGTGGTTAGAAATGTATTACAGAGCAATCAAAAGTCAAAGTCTGTATTTGTAAATCAATGTACAAAGAAAGATGGCAAAGCTAGAAAAAGACCAGCTATTGATGCTCTCATTGAGAAAGAAGTTCCATATGCAAAACCAAGTATTGGTATTAGGAAAAAAATTTTTTTAAAAATTAAAAAAATAAAAAAATCTGTGTCCTGTAAAGGCATCTGCAGGCAAATCAGCTTTTTCATGAGGCATCTATGTATCAATAAGAAAGGCACGAGTACTTCACGTAGCACTGGAGGGCTATATCATAGAAGGATTTGGGTTGGAAGGGACCTTAAAGATTCTAGTTCCAACTCTCCAGTCATGGGCAGGGACACCTACCACTAGACCAGGTTGCTCAAAATGATCCACTAATTACAATCTAGCCAAATCACTCAATCCCTTCATAGACTGGCTAGGTTTAGTGTTGAAGAGAGCCCCTTTGTTTCCCCATTCTGTTAAATTCTCACACAGTTTTCTAACTGCCCTTATTGTTAGAAACCTTCTGATGTTGAACATAAAGTTCTTGCCCTTGTACCATAGATATCATCTCTTTCTCAAAGAAGGTTGGAGGGTGATGGGGATCAGTCTCTTTTCCCAAAGAACAAGGAAATGACCTCAATTGCACCAGGGAAGCTTTAGGTTGGATATTAGGAAAAATGTCTTCCCTGGAAGGATTGTTAAGGCCTAGCCCAGGCTGCCAAGGGCAGTGGAGGAGTCCCCATTCCTAGAGGGATTTAAAAGATTTGTAGATATGGTGCTGAGGAGCATGGTTTAGCAGTGGGCTTGATAGAGTTAGGTTAATGGTTGGACTCAATGATCTCAAGGTTTTTTCCAACCGCAACAATTCTGTGATTTCACAGGAGGTTGCTTTTCTTCTCCAGTGACTGTCTTCTAATTGTTACATATATGGAAAGCGAATGCATCTCCTCTCTGGATTTGGCTTACTTGGATGATAAAAAACCGAACAACAAGCTGTCGTCCACATTTCACAAGGAAGGCACTCTGTTTGCTCAGATTCCTGTGACCACTCCTCTGTGTCCATTCCATCAGTAATTAATCCTTCCTGAAAGCACAGTACTACAACTCATAGAATCATGGAATGGCTTGAGTTGGAAGAGACCTTAAAGATCATCTAGTTCCAGCTCCCCTGCCGTGGGCAGGGACACTTCCCACTAGACCAGGTTGCTCAGAGCCTCATCCAGCCTGGTCTTGAACACTTCCAGGGATGAGGTGTCCACAACTTCCCTGGGCAACCAGTTCCAGTGTCTTGCCACCATCAGAGTAAAGAACTTCTTCCTAACGTCTAATCTGAATCTACCATGCTCTAGATTAAACTGTATGCAGTGCTCTATACAAGATCTAAACAGTACCTGGCATAACATTAGTAATTCCCAGTAATTAACAAAAATGCTCTTCCTGATACATTTTATCCTTTGCTTCCCCGTGGCTTCATCAAAATGGTAGATCATTGCATAAACATCAGAACAGTCAAAGACCTACAAAGCAAACGTCGTCAGTGCATCTGGTTTAGCTGTTGTTGTTGCCAGGAACATGCTATGAAAGGTTATGAAACAAGTATAAAAGCTTTGCTCCTATGAATAGGCCAGATGTACAAACCCATTACTTTTATTTTTGTCGCAGTATGGTTTGGAGATTAATAAAAGCTCCATAAAATAATGCTGATAGTGCTTTGTTTTCTGTTAGCAATCACGTATGAGTGTGCACATACGTATGTGAGTCAGGGAAGAAAGAAAGATGGGGCAAACAATCTGACCATTAAGCAAAAGCATCTGATAAATGAAATTGCTGCAATGACCCAAAGCTACCTTTTCAGAGCCAGCTTCTTTTCTATAAGTCATTTCAACTCAGCTCTTCATATGTACAAATCCATTACATTTCCTGTGAGGTTTTGGTTTTAAGTAAATAATACATTATTAATTTCATGACAACAGTAGTATAAAGGATAATAGTACTTTGAGTTTAGTACATGGCAAAGGGATTTGAGAATGTCCAGAACCATGACTAAACAAATATTTTGAATCCATATTCTCAAGGTCAGCAGCAAGACCATAAAGTGGGGAAAATACTGTTAGAATCTGAACTGGATGAATAAAGTTCAGTTAGAAATAAGGAATAAAATGTGCTTAAGGATAAAATATATGTCCTTTAGGTGAAAAAACCTCACCCTGCAGGTAGTTTTTGCCACTCGTAAAGAGCAAGGGTTAGGCATTCTTATATCTACATTTGGGGGTTTTTTCCAGCCAAAGCGATGATACCAATTTTGTGAGTAAAGAAACAAACATGAAAATAGAAGGGAAAAACCGCTTTAATTGACCAAATTTGCCAGGGAAAAAATGTCACCTGGACATTATTTACCACTTCACGTGAAGCAGAAAGAATTTCATGGGCTAATGAGGCTCTAAAGGGCATCCTTAAAATTCAGACCTTCAGAAAGGAAAACACTTTCACTTCATCCACAAATACCAACCAAACTATGGGCTGAACTAATGGATTTGAACATCGCGTAACCTTTCAGCTGGAGAGCACGTTTTTTCACGTTGCTTTGCTGGGCAACATGCAGAGACTTCAGCCACCTGAAAAGTATAATGTGTATTAAATTACTAGCACTGTTAAGCTGATACTTTTAAAGTTAAATATTTGATATACAAAAAGTTCATAGATGCATTATATATTGAAATTAAATATATGCAATGATACTGCAAGTGGTGATGAAAGTAAACTTGAAAACATTCAAAGTTACCCAAGGTCTTTTTTTTTTTTTTTTTATACTTACGTGTTTAGGAGCATAAACCAAGCTTAATACTTCTCTTGTTCAAAATTTACCTATGCCAAAACCCAAATATTTCTCTTTTTTTTTTGTTTTTGTTGTTTTTTAGAGGTTATGTGGAGGACAAACCCTTGTTGATATTGGTCTACACAAGCTATTTATATTTTTTAGGTTGTTCTGAAAAGGCAGCATGCTTTTTAGCAGAGCCCAGTACCAAGGAAAAATACCAAATTGTCTGTATTTGTAACAATAAGAATGATCACTGAAGCAGTATCAAACACTTACAATCCCCTTTTCTGTCTAGTGCTTTATCAAATGATTTAAAAATGACTTGTGTGATTTAAATTCTCCATAAAAAAAAGAGACTTTTGTTGTTTTCTGAAGTTTCTAGCTGCAAGATATGATTGCAACATGATTTGTTACACAAAGCAAAATAATTGATCAAACTCACCAAGTTCCACAAAGCAATCAGTCATACAAATATCGGAGCAGAAAAAAACCCACAAGCTCACAAATTGTAAGTTGTGCCTGCACCTTTGTGTGGGATGAACCAGCTGCTGATAAAATCAGTTGAAAACAGAGCTATACATTTAAAAATAATAAAATGAATGTATTTTTTTTCTCCATAACTAATATGTCAAGGGTGCAGAGAAGTCAATTAACAAAAGGGACACAGCTGAAGTCAGGCATATCTGTACAAATTACGTAGAATCATCACTTACTAATTTACATTTAAATTAAATAAAATTTCTGGCAATCAGCAGAAAACACACCACAGTAATTCAGAATTCTAATGACATCCGCAGTTTTAAGTGGTTACACTTAGTGGCCTAAATTCTTGTTAAGTGCTGTAGTGGCTGCGTCATTTCCCATTGATGGAGGAGACTTATTAGGAAATGTCTGGTTGAACCTGCTCCTACTCAAACAAGGACACCTGGAGCTGGTTGCACATGACCACATCCAGATAGCTTTTACATATCTTCAGGGAGTGAAATTCCACAAGCTCCCTGGGGCAACCTGTCCCGGTGCTTAGCCACCTTCACCATGAAGAAGTGTTTCCTGATGTTCAGGCAGGGACTCCTGTGCTTCGGTTTGTTCCCATTGCCTCTTGTCCTGTCACTGGGCACTGCTGAAAAGAGTCTCTATCTGTTCTCTTTGTACCCTCATTTTAGGTACTTAATTACATTGATAAGATCTTCCTGAGCCTTCTCTTCTCCAAGCTGAACAGTCCCAGCTCTCTCAGCCCTTTCTCATATGAGAGAAGCTCCAAACCCTTCATCCTCTTTGTGATCCTTTGTTGGACTCTCTCTACTCTGTCCATGTCTTGTATTGGGGAGCCCAAAACTAGATGCAGAACTCCAGGTGTGTCCTCACCAGTTCTAGCAGAGGTGAAGGATCACCTCCCTTGACCTGCTAACAACACTCCTCCTAATGCAGCTCAGGACACCATTAGCTTTCTTTGCAGCAATGACACACTACTGGCTTATGTTCAGCTTGATGTCCTCCAGCAACCCCAGGTCATTTTTAGCTAAATTCTTTACTGCTGCGTGGCCTCCAGCATGTCTTGGTGCCTGGGGTTGTTCCTCCGCAGGTACAGGACTTTGGGCTTCCCCTTATTGAACTGCATGAGATTCAGAGCAGCAGAAGGAGCATTACAACCAACGTCTGTAGTTGGCATTCATCAAATGAAAGAGTTGGGAGTATCTTTTCTAGTGAACCAGTAGCCACTCATCAGTATTACTATCAAGGCAACACATCAAATAACCGTGGAAAAACCCCTCAGACATTACTACTAGCGTTGGCAGAACAACACACATACATGGGTAAAGATATTATAGCAAATAACATTGATGTACATGTTTTATGGATTTGTACTTTCCCATTTCCTGGCAAAGGAAATGTTCTGCTCGCTGATGTCACCAGGAAGTGCAATATTGCAAGATTAAGGTCTACATTTATGTGTGTTTAAAAGACATTTCAGATGGCTTCAGAATTCATTCTGGCCTTGACTCTGTGTGTGCAGGTACCCCTCAAACACTGGAAACTGGCAAGGGCTCCTCAATTTACCATACTTGCAACCTTGTCAAAGTCCTCTTTCCATTTCCAAGTGCTCTATCTTTTATTTCATAATTGGTAGAGCAGAGAAGACTAAATGCAAAGTCAGGAAATTAATTTAGATATGATGCCTTGATATGCATTCCTTTAATTCAGGCTGCTGTACTCAATTACAGGTCACTTTCAGTGATGTTGGAGAAGTGTGTAACTAAGGAGGCCAAAACCTAAACCTCAGGAAGAAACAGTTTGACCTGCCAGCAGAACAGAAACCATTCTGAGGGTTTTCTATTCAGCTGTAATGTTCAGTCACAGAAAGAGAATCAGAATATATATAAAAATCTCAATTTAGAGCAAGAAAATGAAGCACAGAACCAATTTTAAACGTAATTCTAAGCCTGTATAAACATGCTTAATGTTAAAAAGAAGATAAAATTTGGATGAAAAAGTTGCTTTTTTCCTTTTACCTTTAATACGTCATAGCCTAGGAAAATAAAAAGAATGTGTGTCCTGTCCTGAAGGATGCTCTGGCATAAAGGTGTTTCAGAATATGAAGCCTCTTCCAGAAGAGGTGCTTCCATAGTCCTCCTTCTTGAACAAGGATGCTCTGAGCTTAGTTCTTCACCTGATCTCCAAAAAGGAATGATCTCACCTGCTTCACAGAGTCCCAGCATGGTGGGTGTTGGAAGAGACCTCGGGAGATCATCTGGTGCCACCCCCCTGCTCCAGCAGGGTCACCCAGAACAGGGGCCCCAAAACCACATTGTCCAGATGAGTTTGGAATCTCTCCAGAGAAGGAGACTCCACCACCTCTCTGGGCAGCCTAGGCCAGGCTCCAACACCCTCACAGCAAAGAAGTTTTTCCTCCTGTTCAGATAGAACCTCCTGGGTTCCAGTTTGTACCTGTTGCCCCTTGTCCTGTCACTGGCCCCATCCCTTTCCCCCCCGGGTGGCCCTTTAGCTCTTGCTCAGTGTTGTTCAGATCCCCTCTCCGTTTTCTCTTCTCCAGCTGAACAGCCCCAGGGCTCTCAGCCTTTCCTGGGCACAGAGATGCTCCAGGCCTCTCAGCATCTTCATAGCCTCCGCTGGACTCTCTCTAGTAGTTCTTTGTCTCTCTTCAACTGGACTTATCAGAGGACTTCCTCTGGCTTTGTCAGGGTTTCCCTCTTCATTCCTTGTTCTACTGGATTATCCTGGTTCCACCAGCTGTTCTATCTGCCATTCTCCATTCCTTTTTCAGATTTTACAGTGTGCTTGTTCTGATTTTCCTCTATTCTCTTTGTGTGGTTATATCCCAAATCTCTGAGTTTTTTCCTTTTGTGGTTTCGTGTTAGTTTATGTACAGAAAAAGAGATACACACCAGAGAGCTGTGACAGAAACTGCTTGCCATTGGCCATGTACTTTTTACGCTTAAAATGTCACAAAATGCCTGTGCAAGTTGCTCGTTCATTCTTATGTCTGAGTTCAAGGCAAGTAAATATTAATTATATTTCCCTTAGTCTCTTCCTCCTCTATGTGGGCAACAAGCCTCTGCTTTGGCTGCAAGATTTTACTGTTAGATTTCTTAGATTTTTATTCTTGAGGTTCACTTTTCTATCTTTTATTTTGAAAGTTCATCTGAGATTGGTTTCTTTAAAATGTATTTATTTTTAGAATTTTTAAGACAGCAAAGTGCTCCAGAACATTGTTTTAAATAATTATATATGTGTGTTTTGGATGCACTCCAGCTTCCTTTCTTAAATACATAATTTGTATTTTTTTAAAGTACCCATAAAGTAGATCTGGTAGGCAATATACATTTTCACCAAGGATTATATAGACAGCAAAGGGAAAAAAATATGAATTTGTGAATTATCAATTAACTGGATATGAAAACAGCAGATTGATATAATAAATTATTAAATATTAATAATTCCAACAGCATGACAAGATAGCATAGTTTGGGACAATTGTAAAATTTCTTATTCAAGGAAAGAACAATCTTGAACATCGTAATAATGAAGAAACGGAATAAATAAAATAAATGCCCAAGCTGACAAGAAACTAGATACCGAAAATTTTAATATTATAAATATAATTATGTATCTGGTAGACTGTGAGCACAGTGAATGATCATGGAATATTTGCTGATTTCTAGAGCACTGTTATCCTGCAGTTCCCCCTTTATAAGAAAAATATTTTCAGGATTTATCCTAGATAAAATGTTATCTATTTTAAAAATATACTAAAAATCAACAAACAAAACCCACAACAAAACACATGCCAAACTAAACCCACCAAATGAGCTCTTTCAGGGTAAAGAATGAGGGTTCTGAATCTGAGTTAGAAAATACACATAATCATTTATTTTAAAGAGCAGATTTTCTAGACAAGTCACTCATTTTTGATAGATATTCCCAGCAGCATTTCTGTAGTTTTACTCTTATTTCAGTTTCTGAAGATGAAACGAGACCTGTCCATCATTCTCGGCCCTTCTGCTTGTGAGCCCCTCTCTCTGAACCCTCACAAAACCAGTCTCACCAAAGGGCTGTAACAAGAGCTCATGCATGTTGCTTCCTCCAAGATCTGCTTCAGCTGGACTATGCCCCTGAACTTGCAGAGAATCTGGAAGAAAAGAGGGCTTTCTGGTGAGTGCTAAAGATCAGCAGTTCAAAATATTTCAGATTAAGGTTTTAAAGGCATGAAAGAATTTCAAAGATGAATTTCAAGCAAGATATGTTATTTGTAAAATCCATTTAAACCAAGCTATCTGTTACTCAGGTATTTGAAGTGGATATATAGGCAAAAGATACAGATAGCCTCTAAAATAACACCTGCAGCTCCTCAATGTCCTGAGTGTTTATATCAGAAGTGTTGGATGGAGACCATGTCTCTCTACTTGAAGGATGTCATCACATACTTGTGCGTTAAAATTGTGAAATGTGCTTGGGCTTCATGCCCTTTTATATACCTGTTCGCCTGAGTGTTAAGTAAAACAAAAGAAGTTAGCTTCCTAATATTCATCAGTTCTCTTATTCTGAGCACCATATTGTAGCCTCTGGAAGGGCTCGTTATTTGGTACCTGTGAGGTAGAAACGTTTAGATACAATAGTGCAAAAAGTGTGTGTGGGGGGAATTATCTTCCCAAATACCAAAAATCCCATACTGATCAGCAAAATCTCAAAGCTGAGGCTGGAGTTTGCAGCATTACAGAATCTAAACAGAGCAGAACAAGGAGGAAGTAAGGAAAAAGGAAAAAAAAAAGTAGGAAAGAAAAAGGAAAAAAAAAGTGAGAGAGAGAAGAGAAGAGAGAAGATAAAAGAAGAGAAAAGAGAAAGAACTGTATTACCACTGAAGTTCATGCAAGCACATTAATAGGATGAAATTCAGTCCTTATCCTGTCAAGCCCCTGGTGCTCATTTTCAATGCCTGAAATCTGTGGCAGATAAGCACTAATTTCTGTGGAGTGCTCATACAGCAACTGTGGAAATGGCAGATCCCTGACTCTTGTGTTTATGCTAATAACGTTTAGTGGGGTTAGCAACTGCATTGATTTCCCATATGTATCAAGAAGAGTATGATGCTACATTCCTAGTTAAAGTTTATTGAGCAGGCAGGATATTAGAAGTCAGAACTGATTAATTCAGGGTATAAATAGTCACCTCTGTTTTTTTCATTCCCGCTCCCCCCCTCCCCGCCCCAGTCTTGTCTCCTGAACACTTTGCCAGCTATCCGTGAGCACCCTTCTTTCTGATGATGCTTGTTTCTTTTACTTCCCATTGTGAGTTTTCACCTCTGCATTAAAGAGCACATTAAGTACTCATGGCTTAGTCTTGATACATGCCATCGGCATCAGACTGAGCTCAATGGTTCAATGTTAGGCCCTTAAATGGACCACCAGTCTGGCTGGAGCAGATAGACCTTGTAGTATGGTTTCCAGTTCACACCAACAGTGAAAGACTTCAAATTACAATGTAATTATAAATATATATATATATATATATAT
>VWZK01012407.1:6627-42459 GCA_013396935.1 Baryphthengus martii
GAGGTTGATCTGGGCCCACCTCTCCAGCCTGTCCAGGTCCCTCTGGATGGATCCCTTCCCTCCAGCGTTGTCAACCGCACCACCCAGCTTGGTGTCATCACAGACTTGCTGAGGGTGCCTCAATCCCACTGTCCATGTCGCCCACAAAGATGTTAAAACAGCACCGGGCCCAGCACCGCTCCCTGAGGGACTCCACTCGTCACAGATCTCCATTTGCACACTGAGCCGTTGATCACAACTCTTCGACAGCGGCCATCCAGACAATTCCTTATCCAGCAAGTGCTCCATCCATCAAGTCCGTGTCCTTCCTGTTTAGAGACCAGGATGTTGTGTGGGACAGNCTCAGTGTATATTCAGTATTTTAAGTGGAAAAGACCTGGGATGATCTCTTTCAGCCTTCTGTTGACAGGAGGACTAACTTCAAAGCTAGATCAGGTTGCTTGGAGCCCAGTGCAAATTTCCTGTGAGGGTGGTGTGGGTGGTGGGGCAGTACAGCAGCAACAGCACTTCAAAAGCTGGGTGATGGTTATGTGGGCAGGATTGTACCCTCACAAGAAAAATGACCTGTTAGGGAAAGAGAAGGGAAGCCAGAGTGCAGCCTGTATACGTGGGTCTGCTTGAAGGCTGTATGATGGTAGTCTCAGTGTGCTGCAGGGCATGCTGTCCAGCAGGTGGACATCCATTACAATGTAGCAGTAATCCACAGGAGTATGGTTACCACATCAGAGTCCTTGGCTCCAGAGGGAGGAGCCCTCTATCCAGGTACTCTGCTGCAGAGAGCTCCTACTTCTCCCTGGAGGTCAGGACATGGGTGGCTTCTCTAGTGAGAGATGTGCTGTGGTCAAGGCCCTGAGGTTCCGGGTTAAGAGGGAAGATGATGAGGAGACTGATGGTATTTGTGGAAAACTCGAGCTACACAAGCAGAGGAAGGAGAGCCAGCAGGAGACCAAGTGGACTGTCAAGTTGGAGAAAGCTGGAAGCTTGTGACTTCTGGCAACAAGACCAAGTCGCAGATCTGTTCCATCTACAAATCTCCAATTTCAAAATGTTAATCCCTTCCTTCCAGCCTGATGACCACACTGCACAGCTTGGACGCAGTGCTCCAGGTGGGGTCTCACCAAAGCAGATCAGAGGGGCAGAATCACTTCCCTTGACTTGCTGGCCACACATTTCTTGATGCAGCCCAGGACACAGTTGGGGCTTTTTGGGCTGCCTGGGCACATGGCCGCTCGTGTTCGGCGCTTCACCAACCAGCGCCCCCAAGCCCTCCTCTGCAGAGCTGCTCTCCATCCACTTGTCACCCAGCCTATATTTGTGCCTAGGACTGCCCTGCCCCAGCTGCAGGACCTTGCACTTGGCCTTGTTAAACTTCATGAGGTTGATCTGGGCCCACCTCTCCAGCCTGTCCAGGTCCCTCTGGATGGATCCCTTCCCTCCAGCGTTGTCAACCGCACCACCCAGCTTGGTGTCATCACAGACTTGCTGAGGGTGCCTCGATCCCACTGTCCATGTCGCCCACAAAGATGTTAAAACAGCACCGGGCCCAGCACCGCTCCCTGAGGGACTCCACTCGTCACAGATCTCCATTTGCACACTGAGCCGTTGATCACAACTCTTCGACAGCGGCCATCCAGACAATTCCTTATCCAGCAAGTGCTCCATCCATCAAGTCCGTGTCCTTCCTGTTTAGAGACCAGGATGTTGTGTGGGACAGTGTCGAACGCTTTGTGCAGGCCCAGGGACATGAGGTCAGATGCTCTGCCCTTATCCACCGATGCCGTGACCCCATTATGAAAAGCCACCGAGTTTGTTAGGCAGGGTTTGCCCTTGGTGAAGCCATGTTAGTTGCTTCCAACCACCTCCTCATTTTCCATATGCCCTGGCAGAGCCTTCAGGAGGATCTGCTCCATTATCTTGCCAGGCACTGAGGTGCCTGCCTGGCCTGTAGTTTCCTGGGTCTTCCTTATTTCCATTTTTGAAAATGGAGGTTTTATTTCCCCTTTTTGAATCAGTGGGAACTTCACCAGACTTCTATGACTTTTCAAATATGATAGAAAGTGGCTTAGCAACTTCATTTGCCAGTTCCCTCAGGACCCGTGGGTGGATATCATCTGGTCCCATGGATTTGTGCACTTTTATGTTCTTTAGATGTTGTGAAACCTGATTTTCATTTCCATTGGGCAAATCTTCCTTCTCCCAGTCCCTACCGTTGGCTTCTGCAACCTGGGCGGTGACTGGAGCCCTTGCCAGTGAAGACTGGGGCAAAGAAGTCATTGAGTACCTCAGCCTTCTCCATATCCCTCATCACCAGCTCTTCTTCCTTACGGAGAGGGCCCCATCTTCCCTGGCCTTCCTTTTATCTCTGACACATCTGTAGAAGTTTTTCTTGCTACCCTTGATGTCCTTGCCAGATTTAGTTCTATCTCTGCTTTAGCTTTCCTATCCTGATCCCTGGCTGCTCAGACGACTTCTTTGTAGTCCTCCCACTCTACCTGTCCTTGCTTTCAATATCTGTAGAATCTCTTTTTGCCTTTAGTTGTATCCAGGAGCCCCTTGTTCATTCATGCAGACCTCCTGGCATTCTTGCTTGCCTTCCTCTTTTGTGGCTCCTGGACTTGGAGGAAGTCACCCTTGAATACTGACCAGCTTTCTTGGGCCCCTCTCCCCTTCAGGGCTTCATGCCATGGTGCTCCACCAAGCAGATCCCTGAAGAGGTCAGAGTCTGCTCTCCTGAAGTCCAGGGTGGTGATCTTGCCGCGCACTCTCCTTGATGTCCTGAGGATCTAGAATTCCGCCGTTTTGTGGTCACTGCAGCCAAGGCTGCCCTTGAGCTTCACAGTATCCACCAGCCCCTCCCTGTTGGTGAGGACAAGGTCCAGCACAGCACCTCTTCTCGTTGGTTCCTCTACCATCTGCAGAAGGAAGCTGTCATTGACACATTCCAAGAATCTCCTGGATTGCCGATGCCCTGCTGTACCATCCTTCCAACAGATGTCCGGGTGATTGAAATTCCCCACGAGGATGCGGGCTTGTGAACATGAAGCTGCTCCAGTCTGTCTGTAGAGGGCCTCATCTGCTCGCTGCTCCTGGTCAGGTGGCCTGTAGCAGACCCCCACTGTGATATTGCCTTCCCCTGCCTTTCCTTTAACCCTGACCCATAAGCTCTGTCAGCCCCTCATCCATCCCCAGGGACTCTGGCTGGTCATTGACACAGAGGGCGACACCCCCTCCTCTGCTCCCCTGCCTGTCTTTCCTAAGGAGCAGGTAGCCATCTGTTCCTATGTTCCAGTCACAGGAGCCATCCCACCACGGCTCAGTGATGCCAGTACCGTCCTAGCCCTGCAGACGTGCCCACATCTCTAACTCCTCTGGTTTGTTCCCCATGCTCCCTGCATTTGCACAGTGGCATTTAGGTGGGACCCCCATTGAATCTGACTTCCTGGCTGGAATGTCTCCTGGCTGGACTCCATTCTCTTGTACCTCTCGTGCTCTCTTGCTAGCCTGTGTTCCTTCTTTGGCGCCAGGGCATCTATTTCCAGCACTGGCCTCGAAGTGGCATGAATTGAGGACCCCTCCCCCGGAAACTCAAGTTTCTTGCAAGAAAAATTGCCCAGCCCTCCCTCTGACAGGTTCAGGTGTCTGCTTGGAATTAATTAATACACAACTAATTCCTAAAGCTTAAGGAAAAACGAACCAAAATGGGCACAGACTCTCTCATCGAGGGGAAACCTCCCACTCCAGAGTGCCTGAGATACCCCTCACCCAAAGGGAGGGAGAGGCTCACTCAATCCACAGGGACTCCCTCAATCCATGGAAGTGTCCTTGGACGGTGCGTCCAAGGGGAGGGTCCAACATCCAGGCCTGCTTCTCTGCCAAGAACCAACTCCCCTGGCTCTCAGGCAGGACCCCATTTATACCCCAGTCGAGGGAGCTCTGTGGTCATTCTCACTGGCTGAGGGACAAGCCCAGACAAACACGGAAGAGCCTGGACAAGCCCAGATCCCGAGCCTGTTTGCTGAGGGTCCCGTCTCTGAGGCACCTGCCAATCACCATGAGGTGCAGCTGAATGGATGAAGCACTGAACTTCAGAGAGGAATTGAGGAAGATTGATCACAGTTGACAAAGTGTAGGCAGGAAGAGTGTGACTGAAATGTATACCCTCTGGTAAGGAGTAACATTAGCACCTCACCTACCGCCCATCACTGGCACTGTCCAAAGTACCAGCACTCCCAGCACACTGCTGCTTTTCTAGACAGCAGGACTGTTACTGAGTTACTGGTTGTTTTGAAGAGCAGCATCGTGTCCTGAAGAGCCAGCACCAAGTTTGGCAGCTCTCGCATCAGAGAGTGTTAAGAAAGTTGATTGAATGCAGCATGTGAATTGAGAGAAGACGATAGCTTAAGGAAAACCCCAAAATAAAGACTGGGTGGGAGGGAGTAACACTCTCAGTCTGCCATTTTGTTAGGCAGTATTTGCCTCCAATACTTTGTTTGCCCACAGGTTACTAGAAAGACACAATAGCTGAGGCAGAAGGGAACGTTTCTGTACTATGTGGTCATTCATAGTTCAGGCAGAAAACCCAGAGGAAACCTTCCTGCAGTGTTTTGCATCAAGCCTGTAGGTTTCTGCTTTAAGCTGTGGAAAAGCTTTAAACCAAGCCTAACTCTTTGTCAGCGGTGGCAAGCAGTGGGAAATATCTTCAGGCAAGTTGTTTCAGTGGAGACAGGAGTTCATTGTAAAAACCATCGCCCTTCCTGTCCGTTTGGCACGTGCGCTGCGCCTGAAGCGCAGTAGCTTTTCTTGCCGCGTTGACTTCCCAGCAGTTGGTTCTGGAGATCCTTTTTGGGAATGGTGCCACGTTCTGTGCCAAGCTGCACAACGCCCAGCTGCCGAGAGCTTGCCACAGGCTGTGCTGGCTGCAGAAATGGGAGCGATGCAGCTACAACTGTGTGGTGCTGCACCGAGCTGGGTGCCCAGTCTGTCGCGTTGTGCCAGGTGAATGCTTCGGCTTTCTTGGCGTCGGCTTGGTGTTTCCAACCGTGTGCTTCGTAAAGAGGACAGCAATGGGTGCTGACAGAAAATGAAGAACACAACCAGCAGCGCTGAATTGTCTTCCTTCTTTGTCTCTACTTTGTTCTGGGAGGAAGAGGAAAGCAGGGGGAAACTCAGTCTTACACTGTTCCCCTTTCATCTTGATTGTAGCAGAAGCTTCATGGTATGCTTCTAAGATTTTGACACCAAAGTTAAGATAGAGTCTATAAAATTCATGGTAACCTAACTGCGTGGGTGCAGTTTCACTGGTGCTAACTGCTACGTTCTTCTGCAGTAGTGTTGATGGGATGTATGTCCTTGACTCCTGTGCTCTCATTTCCTTTTTACTGTCGTTCCTTTGAGTTTCGTAAGGATCGATAGCACATTTCTGAAACTAATTCTCAAACCTGATGGAATGGAATTTTCTGTTTGCTCTGTGAACTGCTCTTTGATTCATCTGTTATTTTGAGGTAGAAGGCAAAATCTGCCTGAGTTTGAAGAGATGTCTTTCGTAAGAAGGAAGGGAGGTATGTGGAACTGTTTAGAGTTTCGGGGTTTAAAAAGGCTCTGCAACTTTTGCTTCCTCTTTTTGGTATTGAGAACTGCTTCAAACAGACAGAAGCTGGCATGTGGATAATTTGTAATTTGGATGAGATGTTCGATGTTTTGTTTTGGTTTTTTACCCTGGATGTGGTCAAAGACTGGAACAAGTTTGCCAGAGAGGCTGTGGAATCTCCATCTTTGGAGATGTTCAGGACTTGGAGAAGTTTCTATGCAAGCTCATTTGAACCTTGCTGTGGGCAGGGATTTATGGTATATAAGGACTCATATGCAAAAGCTCCTTCTAACCTAATTTTTTCTGTGACTTTATGATTTAAGTTTTGATCACCTCCAGGGATAGAGATCCAGTCTCTCTAGGTAAGCCATTTCTGTGCTTGACCAACCACAATGGTGAAGAATTTTTTCCTATGTGTCTAGTTGGAATTTCCTATCTTTGAAATCATGTCCATTGTACTTTTGTTTCTTTGGTTGGTTGGTTTTGGTTTATTCTTCTGTGGATTTTTTTTGTCTATGTACTGCTGAACTGTCTGTATGTCTAATATAACCCCTCTGTTGAGTACAGGAATAAGATTTGCCTCCCCTCTTTTTGTTCTCTTTTGAGTCTGAATAAACACCCTTCTGTCAACTTCTCGTATGCCACACACTCCAAGCTCCTTGCTGTCTTAGCCCTGCCCTGTGAACACAAACACAATGCAGGAGAAATACTGAATTTGTAACAAAAAATGCGTGATTGCTTTAAATTAGCACTCTGCTGGTCTAAGTAAAACATTTCCCGTAGCTGCTTCTGAGACTGTGGCCTGTTCTGATCTTCTTGGAGAGATTTTGGTGTGAGAGGAGTTTCAGTTGAAAGAGGCAGGAGACAGACATAGTTATCCTGACTCATCTAAGATGTTTCCATGAGCTTGGAGGTCAGGTCACCACATCTTTGGTTGGAAACTGACAATGAAGTAGCAGCAGCCATTTTTAAAAGACTTTTTTGAGATTAGGGGTTGCACAATGGCCTGGCAAAATACCAGTAAAAACACAAGCTTGGTGAATGACCAGGTCTTTTGTCAGTGTTCTCTTCTTTTGATAGAGACAAAGATAGTGAAATTATAGCTGCTGGCTTGTGTTAATCTAAGTCACTGAGTGAAGGGAAGAATGGTCAGTCTTGGAAAACAGAAGTCTCGATATTTTTGGAAAGTACCTTTGGTTGATTCATTTAGTATTCCAGAATGAGTTTATGCAGTGATTATATTTGATTCTGTTGTGCTAAGGAAAGCGTTTTTCTTAAAGAGGGAACTGGGGTTTTTTAAATAAAATTTTCAAGTTCACGTGCATCTTCTGTGATATGCAAACATTGTGGTTGACTCTGTATGCAATTAAGAGAAGGAAAATGAATGCTTCTTTGGGCTCACAGAAAGGAAAGGACGAGGTTGGCTCCATGTAATTTATTGCCTGTAGAGAAATGTAACTAAAGAGGTTATGTAACTTCAGATAGTAAACAGTTCAAGCAGAGCTGGTGTTTGACAAGACACAATGATTTGCCTGTGACTCATTGTGAAAAAGAAAGGAGTGTTGACTTACTAAGATGGAAATGGTCTTCATCCAGCCCTTTGTGCTGTTCACTTTATTTCTTCTACATTTTTCCTCACTGATGAGGGATGGTCAGCTTCCCCTCGCTCCCGTTTTTTTTTTTTAATTTGCCTTCCAAGGCCCATGTGCAATTAGTAATGAATAACTGGGTTGCACAGAAAAATGAGCTCCCAGATAACCTTTTAATTGTTTCTGCCCTTTGTTCCATTGCCAGTTTAGTCTCCGTAGTTGCTTTTGTTGTTCATAAAAAGAAACCGCATTTTTATAAGAAAAAGTTGGGTGTACATTTAGTTTATAAAGGCAGGGTGCTAAAAATAAATCAACTCATAGAGGAATATTTATGAATAAACTTGTCACCTTAGGAAACTGAAGGTTATGGAACAGCTAATCCTAGAAATCACTTCCAGGAACATGAAGGACAAGAAAGTCCACAGGAATAGTCAGCATGGCTTCACCAAGGGGAAGACGTAATTGACCAATGTGATAAACTTCTACAGTGAAATGACTGGCATAGTAAATGGAGGAGAAACAGTGAATAGTGTCTACCTGGAATTCAGTTTCACATGGTCTCCCATAAGAGTCTTGTAGCCCCTCAAGCTGATGAACAGACAGTGAGGTGAATTGAAAACTGGCTGAACGGTCGGGCACTGAGGGTGGTGATCGGTGGTGGCAAAGTTTAATTGCAAGCCAGTAACTTGTGGTATACCTTGGAGGGGTATACTTGGTCCAGTCCTGTTTAACATCTTCATTAGTGATCTGCAAGATGGGGCAGAGTGTACTCTCAGCAAGTTTTCTGATGACACAAAGCTGGGAGAAGCGGCTGATAGGTAATCCAGATGCTGCCAACCAGAGACACTACTGACAGGCTGAAAAAACGGGTTGACAGGAACCTTGGGAAGTTCAGCAAGGAGAACTGCTAAGTCCTGCACCTGGCGAGAGACAACCTCACGCACCAGTATATGCCGGGAGCCACCCAGCTGGAAAGCACCTTAGCGGAAAAGGCCCTGGGGATCCTGGTGGACACCAAGTTGAACATGGGACAGCAGTGTCTCCTGTCAAGCCTGCTGTATCCTGGGTTGCATTAGGCAAAGTATTGCCAAGCAGACCAAGGGAGGTGCTCTTTCTGCTCTGCTCAGCACTGGTTAGGTCACATCTGGAGTGCTGTGTTCCGCTCTGGGCTCCTCAGTAGAAGACTGTTATGGAGCTACTGGAGAGAGTCCAGTGAAGAGCCATGGTGATGATTAAGAGACTGGAGCGTCTCTCCTATGAGGAAAGGCTGAGAGAGCTGGGACTGTTTAGCCTGGAGAAGAGAAGGCTCAAGGGGGAATCTCATCCATCAGTGATAAATAAATACCTGAAGGCAGCGTGCAAAGAGAATGGAACTGGTCTCTTGTCAGTAGTGCTCAAGGGTAGGACAAAAGACAACGAGCACAAACTGAAATGTGGGAGGTTCCATCTGAACATAGAGAAACAGTTTTTCACTGAGGGTGAGCAAGCACTGTCACAGATTGCGCAGAGAGGTTCCCGTGTCACCATCCTTGGAGTTACTCAAAAGCCATCTGAACATGATCCTGGGCAGCTGGTGAGGGAGTGGGGGCTTGGAGCAGATAACCTCAAGCCGTCTCTTTCAACCTCAACACTTCTGTGATTCTGTGACATGCAGTACCATTACCTGATTCTCATCTAAGAGTCTGAGACAGACATGAAGTCCTTGTGTATTCCAGTCAGTATTTCCAAAGGCTTTTTTGAAAGCAAGCACCTCAGCAGGATGCATAGGTTGCACCCGGGCCTTCTGTGTAAGATTCACATGACCTTAAAGAGGAAGCAATATTTTCTTTTTAATGGATACACATTAATCATTAGAAACATAAAAGGACACTAAAAAGGAGAAATTAGGTGTTCTGAGTAGCCTTGTGGTGGCATCTCATTATCATATCTTTTATATAGATGGATCAGTTCAGGGAGTGAGAGGGTATCGTACAAGGAATTAAAATCGATTGGATTTTGTACTGTTGGAAGCAAAGTTAGCCTGCCATTTCATAAAAGTTGTGCCAGCAGGGATTGCCATCTTTCAATTGTAACAGCCTGTCACGTGGAAAGGAGTGCACCAGCGACTTCAAATGCGACTTATGAAAAGGCTGCTGTTCTTACTCTGTTAAAAACATCTTGGTGAAAAGATGTTTGCCTTGCAGCTGCTGCCTTTGTGTTTGTTTCATCTAGTGTGGCTCCTTTCAGGCAGGGAGCCGCCTGATCTGCCCTGGGCTGGGAGAGCACAGGGTATGGGATCACCGTTATTGTTGCTCTGGATCTGTTAGTACTGCTGGGGCTTTAGTTTCATTTAACCGTTTTCAGGACAAAAAGATTGTATTTTTTTCACCTTCGGTGTTAATTCAGCTTTACCTAGAATGTTGATGTTTCTTTCTCCCTGCACATACATGTATCAACTTTCAATTAATAGATATGAATACCAAAGATCTGAACCATTGTCCCAATTTGTCTGCTAAATAAGCATGATTTTTTTTTCTCTTTTGAGTTAAGTCAGAGGGATGCTAAACCATAGAGCTGTTTGTATTTATTTCAACCATTTGCTGTGTTGCTGTTGCACTGGGAGCACACTTGGGTCAAGCAGATGAAGAATAAGTTTTAGAATGTTTTTTCATGTTAGTCCAACCACCAGAGGATGTAACAACGTTATGAAAGAGACACCAGGAGGAAGTAGTGGATGTAGAACCTGTTGACAAATGACCGGTAAATTCCAAATGGAGAAGTATCAAAGGGAGTTACTGGGGGAAAGCACGCAAAGCAAACCCAGAGACCCCATTCAGTGCTCATGTGGGACACTGCAACCTTGCTGCTGTCACGTTGTTCTTAGGATGCATGTTTGTGTTCTGATAAGTGATGTGCTCTGGTCTTATCAGAGTGCAGTCTATCTTGCTATAAACCACACATTCCTCAAGTTTACCACTGGGAACGATGTCCTGGGAGTAGTTTCCTGGGAACATCGTTCGTTATTGACACAGGCCATTCTAGAATCCTCATTTTACTGTTTCTTCTTGCATGTTTATATGTATGCATTTCCTTTCACATTGCACTCATATGAGTCTTACCATGTCTGTTACAGATGTGTTTCTGTACCAACATTTTTATTTATTTTTATTGTCATTTGAGTATTGAGGTGAATTTCTTACTGATCGTGGCACCCCTTTGAAACAGAGGAGCACAAGCTGCAGTCTTTTTTCCAAATAGTGATTAAACTTCCCATTACAATTTCTTAGAATAGCAGTCTGTCGTAAGAATGAATTTGCATCAAAAAGGCAGTCAGCTAGAGTTTCTGAGACCTCGCTCTCTGCATGTAAGGATGCAGAGTGCATGCACATTTACCAAAACTTGATTTTCTGTAAAGTAGTGCTGATGAAATACAAGGGAAGTGAGTATGTGTTAAGTTTAATTAACTTTGTACTGAATATTGCCCTGCCTTGCATTTGGACTATTTCCATGTTTATAGTACAAACCACTTTTGTCACTGGTAGCATCCTGTGGCTTTTAGCAATAGTGTTATATAACTAAACATAGAAAAAAGTTAGTCCTTTCATTATGTGATAAGCCTTTTTGCATCTTCTATAGCAGCTTCTTCTGGTGTTAGGGATGATGTCAGATACTTGGGCAAGTCTTGTGCCCTCAGCTTTTTTTGTTACTGCTTTACATGGGGAGAGTAACAAATGGTATCTTCATTTTCTTAGTGAGATTGTTAAGAACACAAAAGTGTGTTAAAAGTTGAGAAAATGCCTTTAGTAACGAAGCATCGTATGCTCTTTAGAAGAGAGAATGATCTAGTAGTATTAACAAATGTAAGAAAACTCCCCACGTGGATTCTGTCCTACAGTCAGCCTTCAGTAGTATACTCCTGCAACTCTTGTGCCCTGTGGGGGTTTTGAAGTGAAAATGAGGCGGGGAGCCTGCGTATTTATACGAATCAGCTGAAACACACATACTGCCCATTTCCATAGGTGCTTCGTGGTTCAAAATGGTAGTTGTTGGAAGACTTTGTTGAATCAAGCAGTCTGACAGTTTCTCTTCAAGGAGTGGCCGGGTTCTCACTCATGAACGCTGCGTAACAGGAAACACCACACCATATAAAAGCTTATTCCTATTGGTTTGTGCAAGAATTTTTGTTCCAGGTACAACCACTCATGTTTCCTGTTATTTAGAAAACAAAACAGTGATTCACAAGTAAGACTTCAGTGTAGCACAGAGTTCCTAGTGCCCAGGGTGAAGATAACTGGCCAAACTAATACTCCTACAGAAGCGGATGTCTTTGCTTTCCCTGAGTTGTCAGAGTAATTTCCAGTGGCCTGATGATCCTTTGGTTCTGTTGTGTGACTGTGTGTACAACCTGTTCGATTTACTAACACCCTGAGGAACAGAAAGAATAAATTCTCAGCAGGGCACCAGACCGGGAGTTTTGACTTTGCTGCTTTTGATGCCTCAGCTTATACATTTTCATTGCATTTTCGTATTATCTAGTTGGGCTGCTAACAATGACTGATCACAGGGTGTATTAGTTTTTCATTAGCTCTACTGTGAATACAGGTTTGTCGGTTATAAGGTGCTAGCAGGCCAATGTGGACAAGAAAGCTGTATGTATTAAGAAGCATTACTTCTTCCTAGAGTATTGTCTTCATTTCTATTTCAATATAGAAGAGTAACCACTCCTGCCAACAGTATTCTGAGACTGCAAGGTAAAATTCCCTGAAGGTCATTTAGCAATGCTATTTTGAGAATTGAACACTCCACTGGTCATTTTCTTTCAGGTAGTGACAGAACTCACTCCTCCACAACACATTTCCCCTCAGGGCCTTATGTGAAAGGAATGCTGCAAAGCAGTCTTTTAGGTGTCACATGTTAGATATGTTTGGAGGGAGAAAACCAGAACTTTATAACCTGAGATTCTCAGTAAGTACTTATTTATGTGGACAAACTCCCCCAAAACAACTTTTATTTAAATGGTGTTGAGAACATGTCGCTTCCATGGTGTACAAGTTGCAGCATTCATTCCCAGGCTAACTGAATCCAAGTATCCTGGTCCTTGTGGTACAGATTCAAGCATTTTTTTTTCAGGTCTCTGATCTTTTAGTGTTCAGCATTAAGATATTTGACATGTTGCCCTGTGGAAGAGCGATGTGGTACTTTGAAAGCCCATCTGTTACGTCTTATTAATGAGCATTTATTTAAGCTGAGGATGGGTAGAGGGAGAATGAGGTTTTTGATGAATGATAGATTTCCCAGAGCATTTACTTCACTGCAATGAAGCCCATATCACTTTTGTCTCTAAAATGCACCCTAGCAGGGTGGTGTGCATAAGAAAGATACCCAGATTTATCAGTCTTTGTCCATCTTAGCTCCATTTTCACTACTATGAAAAAATCTTGTGTGTTTTCCCGTCTCCTTTAGTGCCCTTTTTCTTCTGAGTTTAAAATATAAACTTAAGGATCAAAGAGCTTGTTCCCAGTCCAAGCACACAGGTTAGCATGCTCCTATATTGTTCTGTGAAGTATCTTTTTCTTTCCGTTTATGTAGTCAAATTTTCCTTATCTCAGGGACAGCAAAACTTTGATTTTTAAGTAGCCTGATATGACTCAGCGTAAGCAATGTAGAGGAAAGTCTACTCAGTGCCAATTCATAGACTGCTAATTTGCTAACATTGAAAATAACTTTCAGTCCTTTTTGTTTGTTACTTCTGTCATGAATCCTAGAGTTTAGAATAAATGTATCCCTTGAAGCAATGAATTCTAGTTGTATTAGTTTGCTTTTTCTAATGGTGGAGCCAGACTTTTATGCTTGGGTGTTGACATAATGGATTTTGAACATGTTCTTTATGACTTCTTCCTATCTTGGCTGCTTAGAACTTAATTATTAATCAGAAATATCTCATGTAGAAAGTCTCTTCCAAAAGTTTTTTTATATGACTTGTACTACCGTTCTTGGCTATATGATCGCTGTCATTGTATGTAATGGCAAGAAACAAAGATTTTGTAATCTTTTTTCTGGAAGTGAGAAGATGTTTACGTAGGCCCTGTGGTTAGCAAAGGTTTGAAATGGTGGTAGCATGTACAAATGTCTGTATTAAGACTAATTGATTTCTTATGTGTTGTTTTTATTTTTCTTTTCTTTCTTCCAATAGAAAGCCATTTCATCTCCAACTGTATCACGCCTTACAGATACATCAAAATTCACAGGTTCTCACAAAGAGAGGTTTGATCCCAGTGGGAAAGGAAAAGGCAAAGCTGGCCGAGAAGATCTGGTGGATGCTTCAGGATATGTCTCTGGCTATAAGCACGCAGGCACATACGATCATAAAGTACAAGGAAGCAAGTAAGGCTGAGGGTTTGCAACACAGAGGGAGGAAGAGAGGGGGAAAGAGAATATATTTTTAAGAGTGTTGTAGATGAACCCCACATGTTTTGGTTGTTGTGAATGCTAAGACTATGTTGTCATGAAGTTGTTTTCAGGAACTGGAACTGATTTCAACATCTGCTGAGCTACTTGCAGCACAACGCCACTTCATTACATTCCTCGTGTATATTGGCAAAAATAAATATATTGGTAGAAAAAAATACATTGTTTTGTTGAGCTTTAGACAAAAAAACCCAAATACTAGCGTCAAGAGCTGTTGTACCACATTGTCGATTCAAGTGAAAGATTTCAAACATTCCTAAATGTCCAGTTGCCCTGAGGATGTCAAAGAAAACTCTTGAAAAGAGGGTCTTTCGTAGCAGTCTTTCAGGAGAATATCCCAGTTTGATTTGACTTGTTTTGGGGCTTTTTATAATTGTCTTATATGAGATCTGTCACTTTCCTTAAAACTTGCAACAATATACTATTGGGGAGTAAGTGGTTGTAATATACAAGGTGCTAGCCTGTAATTGTCATACACCACTCATAAAAAAAACCCTGAAAAAAATAGCTATTTCTGGGACAGTATAGGTTCTAAAGTATTTTATGTCAACAGAAAGAGGTGGAAATACCAGCCCTTACTTTCTTCCTGTCTATACTTCAGGCACGTTACTGTGTGTACTGTAGCATGGTTCTTCCTGGCTGGATTTGGATGGAGCTATTGTGCTAAGCTGAGAGATGGGGAACAAGACGTTGCTAAGAAAGATTTTTGCAATCTGTTTTCAAGTTTGTACAGCTTTGAAGGAGGTATTAAGATAATAATGCTTTAAAACATTGATTATGACTAAACACTGCCAATCAGGTTGCTATAAAGTGAATGTTATTATGCACATACATTGGCACATATTCCCTTTAAACTACAACATATGTAAGGAAAGCTTGTGGTCTCTTGGAATAAGGACATTTCCAATAATATCCATGTAATTAGGTGCAATTTGCTCACAAAAATATACTGTTATACCTGGGCTACATGTTATGTTAGATTTGTTTGAAATCAAGGGATTTAATTCTCTGCTCACTTTTTCTGCCTACCTTGGGAGTAATAGTATTGATGGCAATGGCTCTCCACGGCTATTGAAGGAGAACCAATTCCACAGACAGAGTATAGAGTGTGACCTGCCTGGGGCCCAGAATGGCGAAAGAGCTCAATAGGAATAAAAATAATTCATCTTTTTTATATATTGGTTAAAAAAGGAGAGAAAAGGCTGGTCCATTTTTCCACAAGAGCTGAACGAGTACCCTAATGTATTACTCTGCTTCTCTAAAATTTATAAAAGATGAGATTTTCAGTATTCAAAAACAGCTGCTAGCAGTTCTGCTTTTCTTGCTTTCAAAAAGAGCTCATGCACTGATTTTCATGTTGGACTCCAAATAAAGGTTAATAAATCTATAGCTCTCCTTCCACCCGTAGCAGCATCCCTCCCAAGGTACATAGAATTGAGTGAGCAGTGGGTACTGCCATATGCCACCCAGGTCAACAGTCTGTATTTGCCCAGTGGCTGGAAACAGGGCACTGCTCTTCAGCCCTCAAACTATTTGAGTTTTCTTTCTCTGACACTGAACGGTAGCCTTTCTTGTAACTTTGCCTCCAATGAACCTTTGAGCCCACACATCAGCCTGAAACCAAACCAACAATAGTAAACAAAGGCAAGGACTTCCTTGTGGACTTGAAGATTTTTTTGGTTACTTTTGGTTTTGTTTTGAAGAGGAAGGGAAGTTTGCCAAAACTCAGCATGTGTTCTCGTAAAGATTTAAATGGCTCTTCCCGTGGTTGGCTCTGGTTACTGGGAGGAAATTTGATACATGCTCAGGATAAGAAACGTCCAGCTGTGTGAAGCCTTTCCAAGAGTTGCTCCTTGTTCTTGAAGAGGAAATTCCATGAAATGAAGGATTATCCACTCCTGTGTTGGTTGCACTGGTGACGATGAGACAGAACAGTACCGTGCTACCAACGCTGGCTAAAGCTATTCCAGTATGGTAGTGAACTGTCTAAGTGCAGAGAACCTGCTTCTGTGTCACTGGTGCCTGTGCACCTGAAGTAAGCTCCATGATAGTCCTGGGTTTTATGAATGAAAAGGCTGAGCCTTTAACCCTTGATAAATCCTTCAACTAAGCTACAGGCAAAACCAGTGTCCCTGTTCTTTCCATTGATTTTAAGACTTGACTCAGAACTCAGCGGTAACTGACAAGATCTGGACGCAGCTGAAATGAAGGATGAAGTCCTTTCAGCAGACTGTTGATCTGCCTGTTTGTTGCTGGAGAGCTGCCTTGTCTGACACCTCTGGTGATACTGAACTCAGGCGCTCAAGTGACAGGCTTTCTCAACTGCCCAAATACTGAATGTCAGTGATGCCAGGCAAGAGTGATTGGTTAGGAAGGTTTTAAGGTATTGTTAAGTTGCTAGTTCACAATGTGAGAGAGACCAGCACACTCCTAAGATAGAAGGCAGACAAAGGAATTGAGAATGCAGACAGATCCAAGTTAACACTGACTGGAAATGGAGCTATTCTCCGTGCTAGGAAGAGGCTGATAGAACTAGCTGGGGTTCTCCTGGAGTTTGCTTTGCATTACTTGTACAGTGTAAAATCCCTACCATAAGCCAAAGGACTTTGTATGGACCTGATGCAAAGTTCTTTGAAATACTTTCAGTGGCGTAGGAGGCTTTGGATCAGGAACTGAAAAGATGCTTCAGATATTTTATTTTGAGAAGCACACTTGTTTGTTTCTTCTTCATCTCTACAACTGAATAGTTTTAAAACTCAATGAAACAGATGCATGAAAAGAAGACATTCTGATGTGACAGTGACAAAGGGAAGTTGTGGCTGGAAAGATAGTTCTTTGGAAAGATTTTTCCCTTTTACTTACTACACTTAGTGTGGAAGATTAGGGCTATGAAAAAAAGCACCATATGCGGCTATGTATTATTAGCAGTTCAGCCACCTACTTAAGCTCTTACTTTCCCACTAATATCTGTAGGAAATTAAAAGCCTAAACACTAGCTTGAGTTTTAACCAGGCCTGCTTGGAAATGAGGCAAAGTACATTTTCTTGTTCATCTGCCATTCCCTCAACTCAGGACAGCAAGTACAGCTGGTACCTCAGAGATGAGGGGAAGGGATAGGGCAGGAGGTAACCCAATTTCAACCCTTGAAGTGTTGTAAGGCATATGCTCTTCCTGTGCACCATACTCCAGACTGTGACTAAATGTCATGTCTGAAGTAAAGAGGTGGGTACCTAATAGGTTTTACACTCATCTCCTTTTTTGGGGCATCTCAACTCCTTTCAGCACAGTCTGTTTTTTCAGCATCTTATACTGTGTGTGCGACGTCCTCTATAAACCCCTGTTGTTCCTAATTATCTTTGCTGTCATTGCCACTGAAGATGCTACCAAAAGAAATGCAATCACAAAGTTCAGGCAGCTTTTAGCATTAACTGCCTTAAGGAGCCAACTCAAATTACACTGTTCTTAAAATTAAACCCATAAATACTATGGCAGGGCGAAATTTTACCTCTGTCTCCACTGAGTCTTAACCTGTCAAATGGATTTTCTTGTTAGTGCTTGCTTTTTAATTTCCTCTAGTCACTCCATGTGAACAAAATTATTGTTTTGCTTATTGTGGCCATCAAAACTATCACAATACTGCTCCTGAGAAGCCGACATTAAAAAACACACATTGTTTCAACAGTCCCATGTGAACAGTTGTCATTAATTGTAATCAAATATTTGGAATCCCAAAGGAAATGTTGAACATTAGACAGCGGCCAACATCTAGCCAATTTTTTTAATTATTTTTTTTTTATTTTTAGCCTACAATATCTCATGTTTATTTTTAACTTTAGATAAGGGAAAAGTAGATTTCTAAACTACTGACATGTACTTGTGTTTTTGGTCAGCATAGAGACTGTCCTTCAAAGCTCTTTTTGCTTGAAGTATATTTTCTGTGTATTTTACTGACCTTACCTAAATGAAAAATTCCTCTGACAACTTTTTGGCATTACAGAAGGAATGTTCATGAATTAGCATTTCAGTCACCCGTATTTCCTCTCTGTTGCCTCAGTATTTTTTATAGTAGCTGGAATTAGCCAGAACTAAAAGGCAAACGACTACTATGGGTTTGGCTTGCAAGTGATAAGTATCCCTCCATCTGTAACCATCTGTAGAGAAAATCCTCCCGTATCTTTCTCCAAAACCAAAACTTTGAAGTTGTAATTGATGGGTTTTTTTCCTTAAGGCTTGTCATAGTTATAAAGTAAATTTTAATTCTTTGTACCTGCACGTGTGATATTCAAAAGATGACCCTGTCTTTCAGTGATGCATGTGTTCTAGGGTCGTGTGCCTCTCATCCATGAGTGAGAGCTTTCTGTTTGCACTGGCCAAGAAAGAAACCTTTTACCTTCATGACAGAGCAAATGTCATGTGTTGCACTAGCAGGTGTCCCCTTAACTGACCATTAGCCTTGCATGTGTGCCAAAATAACTGCCCCTTTGTGCACATTGCTTGTAGCGTGAATGTTGTGTTCTTGGCTCATCTACTTGAAGTAAGTAATGTAATACACAAGACTTGTGTGTGCATATGCATACCCTTTGGATCCTGCAAAGTAATTAGACCATATAGATGGTGATCCAAACCTTAAAGCTTATTACGGCCAAACTCTGGTTCTACTGCCAATGCTGTTCAGCTTGGCCAGCTGGTGACTGCCCTTCTCCCTCCATATCATGAAAATAAAGACCTAAGGAGGCTTTTATGGTTTTATGTCTACCCTCTTCCTGTTTCTGGGGGAAATCACTCTGGGTGATTCTATCATAGACTATTATGCCCTGCACGGTCCTTGTATTTTCCTCTGTCCCACATCTGTGAAGCAAGTTAACAGTCGCTACGATGCACACCATTAGTAAGTACAAAGTCATGGTCTGTTAATGTGGGAACAGGAAACAGGACTGCCATACCATGCCCGTGGACTTGAGTCTTGCACAGAGCTTTATACAATTAAATACCTGAAGCATAATGAATGACAGATGTCAAACCTGTGTGAAACTCACACAGTCTGGAGCGGCTCGACTTGATACGTGTGTACCTCCTGTGTTTGGAGGTTTGCCCATAATATAGCATTGACACACTAAGTTAATCATTTTGTGCACCCAAGCACTCATTTGCCTTACCTAATAGAAGCTGGAAATGATGGACTGGGATGTTCTTTTTTAAGTCTTCAGAATCCTAAAACTGATGAGACACCATTAGTTGCATTCACGCTTGCTCGTTAAACTCAAAAGCAGTGCTTTGAAAGATGTCCCATCTAAGAATGGTGCTTCAGGAAGCTCAGGAATATTGCAGGTGGAATCCACATCTTAATTGTCCAAGTAATTTGGATTTTTTGCAGGGAGAAATAGCTGTAATATAATTTTTTCATGTCTTTCAGTGTATTACCTTGGCCGTATTGCTTCAAAATCTATATGGAGAAGGTGGATGTCAAAACAAGCTTAAGATAGAACTTTTTACTTTGTTGTCAGAAAACATTTGAATTGATTTATTTCATTTAAACTAATTATCACCCACTCTAGGTAGACTTTGGCAAGAACAAGCCTGGTAATACATAAAAAGGGAAAAACCAGCCTGTTTGCTGGGTGTTCTTGGCAGACATTTGCATCTGAAATGCTTTTTTTGAAAAACAAATTCTATTTTGTAATCATGCACATGCAGACATGCATGCACACATGCACTACTTTGGGCATATATATAGAAGAGCAGCAAGACTAGAGAAGAGGGTATGGGGTTTTATTAATACCTTCAACTTGTAAATTGACATTGAAACGCTCAACTGACTAACCTGGTTTTGGCAAATGTTAAGCACCTACCATATTCCACTGCAGATAAAGATCCAATGAATTAATTTTCAAATATAGTTAGACAGCATCTCTTTTTGTAAGATACTGTACAGCTTATGACACTGTGTGACGCTGAGTTTTGTTGTGAGCATTTGTAAAGGTCTTAAAGCTAACGATCATGTTAATTTGTCCTTACCTTCAGTTAGGGTAACTTCAAGACTTTTCTATTACATTTTCCAGAACAGATCAAAAATAGGAATGAAGTTACATTGAAGTTAATTTAAAATGTAGCCCTAAAAGTATGCTCATATTTCACCCATATTTACATTTTGATCAGGAGCTATATTATGGGTGATCAGCAAAGTAAGAAAAAAGATAGCAATCGGTATCCTCACAGCAGTCAATTATTTTAAGTTTCAGTTTACATCAGAGGAGTTTCTTTATGCTTGCATTTGCTCAAATGCTATTTTTAAACAAAGTACATAAATAATGTGAAATAGTGCAGCCTGGGATTTGTTAAATAGGATTATATTAATGCAACTGAAATGCTGTATGTCTGTAATATTCATGCTAAATACATCCTAGCTCTTTACAAAGGCTTTGTGTACAGTCAGTTAACACACCAGTCGATGTCCCGTATAAAATCTCGTTAGCAAGCTACTTTTCTTGTAGCACTGTAGTGTATGAAATGGCAACGTCATAACAAAAATAAGTTATAGGATGCAACAAAAATGTGTTTGTGTTTCTCTTTGTGCTGGGTTCAGAATATATCAGCTATGGCAAATTATTGAAGCAGGGGAAATATTTTGTGTAATGCTTATAATACAAAGTAATTTATATTCTGTAAAGCAGAGAAATGATAAATGTTAGAGAAGTATATTGAAGTTTATTCTTAGTGAGGTTTTATGTTTCACAGATTTAAATATTACAGAAGAAATATACATTTATACAGAAGTATAATTTTTTAATGACTGATGTTGATTTCCTTCAGTCGTAAGCCATTTATTTATCCACATTATGCTTTATTCCTTGTTTATCTGTCCATCCTGTTCCAACATCAATTTCTATCTTGCTTTAGATATTTTGATTCTTTCTTTGCACAAATCTGGATACGCATGCCATCGGGACCTGATCAGAAATTATAGAGGCAAAACTGGTTTGGCCTTGATTACCTAGAACACGAATACAAAACTGATCATTAAATAGTTGTGATATGGAGATAGGTCTTGAGATAGTCTTCCTTGGAGCACTGTACAGCATGAAAAAACCTTCAGTGAATCTTACTATTTCTTGTTCTTCTTTTCATTTGTCTTTCATCTTGGTCCAGAAAACCAGGAAGCTGCTGTGTGCTAATAATAACCTGCAATATTTATGATTGTAGGCATTGGAAACACTAACATTCAGCTGTACTAGCCTACTGTGTTCACTGTGAAATTTTCAACGTGGTAAAAATTCTACATGATCATTTAACCTTACAAGTTTACTTTTTCTCTCACTAATTTAACACTGAACCTTTTTTTTTTCTTTATTGCAAATGAAGAACTTGAGTGTAACATTTCTTAATCTAAACTCCAACAGATAAACATATCCTAAGCAAAAATTTTTAACCACTTGATGAAGCCAGGCGCCATCCAGTGCAAAGCACACTGGGCAAAATCTTATCCCCATTGCAAACAGTGCCAAAATTCTAACTGGTGTTAGGAAAAATGGAACCACCGTTACCAAGGGGTTAATATGCCGAGTAACCATAACAAGAGGCTATGGGGAAGCACAACCGTGATTCTCTATTTCCTATCTTTGCTTTTTGTTGTTTAAAACTACTACTATTCAATCTTTAAAATAAGTCAAAGAAACTTGAAGGGGGGATCATATGCTACTAGTTTGTACTAGGTTTTTTCAGGAAAAGGAAACAGATTTATATATATATATGCAATATATTTTTTCACTGTTTATTAATGCTAGAAAGTATTAAATGTATCACTTTATCAGTGTGAATGTTAAAGTAATAAAAATGTTATGGATGTTTTAAACCTTTTAAAGTTGTCTTGTTAAATTCTAAACCCACATTAACAATGGCAAGGCTACTTCGTCTGCAGCATTATTGTTGATGTTTTAGGGAAAAAGTACAGCAGTTGTTTGATTAGCACTGTAAAAGCTTGGCTTGAAAAGTTGTAGTGAAATCCATATTGTAAACACCATTTTTTAAAGCGTAACTTCTCATAAAAGTATGTTACTGCTGTTGAGTGACTGTATAAAATTGTATCTTTAGTTGGTAAAGTGATCAATAAATGTGTTACTACAGCAGTTCTGGGTTTCCTGAAGTAAATGGTATTTGTTGATAAACTTTGTTACCAACAGTTATTTTACAGTTTAGATGTTAAGCAACTTGCTAATGAATATATAAATTACAGATTTGTTCGTAAAATGTATTTTGTCTTTAGCGTTTATTTTCCTAGTTTTACGAACGGGTAAAGCTGACCATTAACATTTTGAGAACTCTAACTATGATCCTTGAATAGCCGTGATGATAGTGATCCACCAAAAGAGATCTGAACCAATTCCTTCCTAACTAGCTCCACAACATAGATTGGTCCTTAGTCTCAAAGCCTGAGTTATTTCTCTCACCTTCTCTGAGTGGTACAGAAAATGTTTTACTTGCAAGAGAAGTCATTTGCTACACGGAACATTGTTGTGAGGATGTTACATTCAAAAGCAAATACGGGCCTTTTACTCATAAATAACAATATTCTTCAGCTTCTCAGTAGCAATAATACCATGATTTTTCAAGAAACAAAAGACTGAATTCATTTAATTATATACATAATTAATAATATATATTTAATTATATATATCATTAATAATACATAAGGAATAATGTGATAAAAACACAGGCACAGTGCTGCTCCAGAAATGTAGAGGTACTGGATGAGCAACTACAAGAGAACACGTGAACAGCTTACAGCTACACCGTTTTACAGTTGTTACCGAACTCTGTGCACACACACTAGACAACCTTCTTTAGAAATGCCTTTTAAGTGACTTCTAATACAGTTATTTCCTGAGAGAGCTTTTCTTCCTGCATAGACACCATACACTGTTTGTGGTTTGACTGCCAGATAAAGCTCCTTTTATCTCTGAGCATGTATGGTGACTGAAACTGAAAAACCTAATGAAGCAGAACCTTTAGGGATTGCTGGAGGAAAAATCAAGGTAATTTTCCATTCAAAAAGCCCTTAGAGAAAGGGAGATAGTACCCTTCTGCGCTATGAGACCATGACACACTAAGATCTGTATTCTCAAAAGAGTTGAGGATTTTTTATTTTCCTACAGAGCCTTTAGAAATGCCCACTCAACCCTACATGCCACTTAAACATCATGGCTTAAAAATAAAAATAAAATATCTGCCAGGTTGTGTTCTTTTTACTCCAGGAATAAAAATTACTTGGGCTAGCTTTTCTCTGTGTGTAGCTATTGTTGCAATGACTACACAGAGATTGTACGTGTAGAGATAGTCCTATTGGGAGGTACTCGCCAGCTCACCCTTGCTGGCTTTCTGTTCCAGGCTTTCAGAAATGACCATGCACAGCATCAGTCAGGTCGCCTGCCCTCATGTCCATATGCTAAATGCAGGCTGATCTCTCCTGGTTCCACTGGGTGTTCTACCACAGACAGGACTGCATGAAGGAAGGCGTGGGGTGGTGGGGACACACCAAAAAAAAGCTACCTCTGCCAAATCTGAGTTTTCAAGGGACTCATAAAACTTGCCCTTTTTTGATTTCCTCAGCTTCCTACTTAACTTACTATACTGCTTTATTAATAATGTAAACTAACCCAAGTTCATTGAAATGTACTGCTCTGGTTCCAATCTGAAGTTCGTCCCAGGTCTACATCACTTTATTTCCAAAACTGTGAGCACAAGAGATTACACAACCATTCATGGGTCACTTCAGGGCTCAAGGGCTGCAGGGGTTTTCAGGAATGAATGCAGGAATATAAGGAGTGGCAGAAAGAGTAGGAGAGAGTAGCCAACTGGGGCTGCTGAAACGAGTCGTATAGATCTTGCTTCCAGCTAGCACAAGAGTCTTCCCTCTTTGAGCCAGGTAAGCCCGGCAGCTGGAGCATCAGTTTTACACCCTCACTGGAATGATAACAAAAGCCCGTTGCCATCTGTTACACCATTCCTGTGCGTGCAGGACAGAAAGTGGCTGGCATGGAGTATTTTCTCCGAGTCAGTGAGCTAAACAGCTTCTGTATCTGGGATCATCTAAGAGCTTTTGTAGTAGTGGCTAAGACTATGCTCCTCATCCGAGGCAGTTTTGTTTGTACCCAAGAAAGAATCCCAGTTGAGGAACTGAGCGTCTAAGTGAAGGCCAAGCAGAAAAATAAAAATTTGCCGTAACTGTCTAGTGGTGTAGAACATGAATAAACTCCAGATATGTAGGCTGACATTTAAACAAAAGACCGTTTGATGCCAATACATATTCGACCAGTGAGTCCCTTATTATGAAAATGCCATTTATTCAACCTGAAAGCTAATTCAGCAAGGTAATGCCTTTATTAGAGCTTGTAGGTCTTTTGAATGCCTACATTCAAGAAAAAAAATACATGTGTTATATAATGCTGATGTACTTGGGATCATTTGAAAGCAGCTTAGAGGCTGTAGTATTTCTATAGTTCCACATAGAGCTGACAGTGAAATTTCATGCATTACCTTTATCTTTTATTATTATGATTCTTTTAAACAAAAGATAAACAGACCATCTACTTGACATCTAAATACAATCTCTTGATTTAATAATGAACTGTTAAAGTTCAGATACTACACTTGTTTTTAAACCAACAGGATTTAGAATATAATTCATCATCAAATCTGTTTGAACTGCTACTTTTACTGTTGCATCAATGATTTAGTTAAGCTTCCTAAATTCACTGGCTCGAGACAGATTAATGCCGTTAACCATCCCTCCACTCCAGAAGACAAATTGGATCAGGTTTTTTTTTCCTGCCGATAATAGGGTTAGGCAGGTAGAACTGAAGCAACTTCGGCAAAGGCATGCTTTTTTAGCTGACATAACCTGTGCACTATGCCTTTTAATTGTTCATTTTACTCCTCTCGCTAATTTTGTTTCCTTCTTTCTCTGCTTTATTTTTCTCAGACTAATAAAGCTGAGGAAGGGAAAAAATGAGAACTCTCAAACATTACAAATTTTGTTCACTTTTCCCCCTCATTTTTTTTGTCACTGTCAAATCAATTTGGATTTGAAACATACCTAAGATTAGTATAAAAGATTCACTTCAGTCACCACTGAAACAAATTATCTATTGGACAGCACTTGAATACTAACAGCAACAAAGTGCAGGCAGGATTATTGTGGGGACTGTAATTGACAGTTATTTAAGTTAGTATTTGAAAAGTGAGCTGTTAGCTACAGTGACAGTAAGTGGGCAGGATGCCAATTTACTGTAAACTGAGAAAGAAAATCTTCCTCTTTCTCATTCACCATTTTTAACAGCTAAAGCAGCAGGGTCAGTACTGCCAGGAAAAAAAAGAAAAGAAGGGCAGTTTCCAAGTAGTGATCGGCTTTCATACTGTTTATGGCTCCAGCCAGTTATTGTACAGCAACCCTATCACTTGCTGTGTCATTAAAAAGCTCATCCCCAGATACTCAAAGGAGCAGAACGGCAGCTGGGGGAGCCCAGGTAAGTCAGTCAGAGAGAAGGGGGCCCTGGCACAGAAGAGCCATCAGCCTGACTGGCCAGGGGTGGAACAAAATGAGATGAGTCCGTGGCTCTCCAGAGCACCTGCCAGATCCAGGCAGATTATTACCTACAGACCTATGTGTGCTTGAGCATTTAGGGATTGTACATTATGGGATACATACGGAAGGAACTAAAGGCGAGGATGTAGGTGGTCTGGGGAGGAACAAGGAACAGCGGGAAAAGTGGCTAGCTGCTTGGCTCTACAGGGGCTTGGCAATTCCCTGGACCTCGTAACTGCCAGCTGTCCTGTCTAACTAAGTTTAATTTCTAACTGTTTTCTTGGGTGAGGAATTTCTCTGTTCTGTGTACTTATTGTGCATATTGAGGTCTAACTGCCACCAACTGGAGTAATACTGTGGGCCACAATAGCCAGTGGTACCTGTAGTGTCTGCCAGCACCTAGGGATGTGATGCCAGCACCTCTTGTTGAACTTCATTAAAGAGTGGAGACCATAAGAACTCGTGTGTCTGTGGTGCCAGCAGCTGAACCAAGGGGCTTCCTACCTCTGTGTGACTGTCAGCAAATACCAAGCTGAACCTTGGCAGGAAGTAGGTGAAGGGGCTTGGGCATCACGTACCAAAGCAGCCGTAAGACTGGCCCAGGTAAGTGTATGGCTCTGAGACAAGTGGAAGAGCATGCTGGAAGGACTAAGCAGTCCAGAACAGCTACTGGGGAGACCACAGGTTCTGAAGATACGTCTCTACACAAGAAGCAACTGGAGATGAGAGAATCCAGGGGCCAGTTACTGAGCCGGCTGCAGCCAGTTACTCAAGGGCCCCCCAGTGTGTGCTGGTATGCAAAATGGGGGAGAGGGGTGGTGAGGGGCAACTGTACCAGCAGCTGTGGTGCACATTGGGAAACACTGAATATTTGCATGTTTCCTACCAACAGCCCTTCAGCCAGATTAGCCAGACAGAGGACTGGTGCTGATTTTGGTTTTGCTGGTAGTGCTGGCTTTGTTTTTATAAATGCTGAGTGTTTCTGGCTGTGTTGATCAACACTACTGCCATGAAACAACTCTGTATTCGTTGCAATATCTAATCTATCGTTTCTAATATCTATTGTGGCCCATATTGTTATGAAAAAATTGACTGTGTTTCTTAACGATAATAGCTCCAGTTAAATTGCTCAGCTTGGTACCTGGGGTGGTGCTTCCCCAGATGAAGACTCTACACTTGCCCTTGTTGAACTTCATTAAATGTCTCCGCACCCAGCTCTCCAGCCTGTCAGGTCCCGCTGCATGGCAGCACAGCTCTGGTGTCTCAGCCACTCCTCCCAGTGTTGTGTCATCAGCAAACTTGCTGGCAGTGCCCTCTGCTCTCTCATCCAGGTCATTGACGAATATATTGAACAGTACTGGTCCCAGTACCGACCCTTGAGGGACTCCACTAGAAACAGGCTTCCAACCAGACTTGGTCCCACTGACCACAACTCTCTGACTTCTCTCCTTCAACCGGTTCCCAGTCCACTTCACTATCCAATCATCCAGACCACATTTCTTCACTTTATCTGCGAGGATGGTGTGGGAGACGCTGTCAAGGGCTTTACTGAAACCAAGCTAAACCACACCCGCTGCTCTACCATCATCCATCCACCTGGTTATGTCCTCCTAAAAGGCTATACAAAGAATTTTTTAGTTCCCGTAGAAAAGCTAGATCTCTCTCCTGAATGGGGATGTGAAGTGGAACAGCAAATGTTAGAAGTATTTGGTTTCAAATATGCATCAAAAAATCAACATTTTCCTTCACTGCAGTATTTGGAACAGGAGTTCCACCTTGAAAGTCATAATGTAGAGCTTTTAGGATAGGCTAATAAAGGAGTACAACAGTTTTTGACATTTGGAAGAATTCATCCTTCTCCTACTGCCTTTCTCAGAACGGTCAGCCATTGTCATCCTGGTTGTCTATGTTACCTCCTTCACTTCTCTTCTGTTCTTAGTTCAGGGGGGATCAGAAGTAGGGCCTCTTGATTCTCTTTTACAATTAGAAGGAAAATGTAAAGTAAAATCAAGTTTCACAGAGAATTTTAAACTGATTGTCCTGGTTTCACTGGGATTGAATCATAGAATCAATTCTTTATTCAGGAAAGCTGCATTTTTGAGAAGACTGCAGCACCTAATTTGGTGGGAACAAACATTGTTTTCGTTTGTGCCCAGCCACGGTATGTGATCAAGGTCTTTAACGGTTTTGAGTTAGCCAGGTGCTAAAGGTAGGAGGAAGGAAAGCCAGGGCAGCTGACAGAAGCTTGCCAAGAGAAGTATTCCATACCATAAATGTCACACTCACTATTAATTGGAAAGTTTGCTGGGAATGGTCACCATCCCTGGACAGTCTCACCTATCATTCTGCTCCCGAGATCTACTCTCCAGCATTCACTGCTGGGAGCGTGTAGCTCATGACCACTATATGGGTTAAGTATAACTTTGGGTACTTTATATTAGTACTAATATCAAGGGGGTCAAATCTGATTCCAATTCACCCCGTGAATCTTCTTTCCTTTTCCAGATTCCCCTTCTCAGGGCTCGGGGGCAGGGTGGAGAGTCATTTCAGGGATGGAACAACTAAACGAACACGCTGGTTTTATTGTCATTGACCTCAGAAATTGGGACGAGATCTAAAGGGTGATTTTCCACTTTTTGCATAATGAATTGCACAAAGTTAAGGAAGCTGTCCTAGTTATTGCCAAGAATCTTTATGATTTTTACAGTCTCTTTTCTGGCAGAGCAGGGATTGTTAGGCCCCACAGATTAGTGACACAGCTGCCTGCGAAATCTTTTGCTATTTGTCTTGTTCCTCCCTCCAAAGAGCGTATTGAAGCAAAGGAGCTTGAATTTTGGACATGAATTCACCTCAGATCTGCAGAATACGTATGAGACTGCTACATCTTTCTAAATGCTACATAAGCATCCCAGACCCCAGTAGGCCCATAGCCATTTTACACCATCCTTGCCATTAAAAGTTGAACAAATTTTTACTCCTGCAGGAGATGCTGACTACAAGCCTTTACAGTGAAGATAAGCCTAGAGTTCTTTTTGTTTGTTTTGTAAAGCACTTGAGCTATAATCTCCTTGACAGAAGTCCATGTTAGGAAAAGCCTCGAAGTATCACTTCACATGACCTTAGAATTACCTACCTCCCATGGAAAAATCTCATTTCTTTAGATTTGATTTATCCCAGAACTGCAGAAATTACACTTGGCCTTAAAATACAGACTTTACACAGGTTTAAACCTAGAAACAATGCTCTGGCCAAGGCGGCTGTTGTCTGCTGCAATTGTTACAGCTTATTGTATTCCAGCCTTCTGGCCTAAGGCAGAGGCCATGAAGCAGAAGAGGAAGTTTCTACCTCTCCTGTCCCCACTTCTTATCTGACCTACCTGAGCAAAGGACAGTTTCACCATGGGCAAACTGACAGCACACCACCTGCAGGGGCAGAAGCCGAATGATGATCCCAGCTAGCCAAGAAAAGCCCTGCCGTGAGCTCCGTGACCCAAGTTGTGACAGGGTTGCAAGAAAGTTATGGGGCAGCCACAACTTCCTTGGCCAACCTGTTCCAGCATCTCACAACCCTCACAGCAAAGAATTTTTTCCTAATGTTCAACTACTACTGTCAGTTTAGCTAATACGTAAAATGTTAAAGGAAACGGCTGATGCTAAGAAACACTTTGATCCCAAATAATACGAAGCTGCTGATCTTCAAGTAATACAAAAAAAACCCAACCCAAACCTGTACATGTTTGGCAAGTAAAAGAAATATTCACTTGGAAAGAAACATTTGACAGAAGTACCTATTTTGGTTTTCAGTTCTGGCCAAGCAGGTAGTGTCACACTGCTCGGTTCAATTGCGCCTGAAATTAGAAGCTAAACTTGAAAAAGTCGTGAGAGACGTGTCAGCAGAGCCCAGCTTTGTAAATATGACTGTGGAAAGCAATTTTATGACCCCACAACAAAACCAAACACAATGCACTGAAAGATAAGAAATGCGCAGACAAGGTGAAACTAATACGCAGCGTTACACGATTCCAACAATGGCGCCACGTACCTCAATCATAACCTGAAATGCTCCTGGTTTTGAGCAAAAATAGGGCTGACAACAGGAAAAAAAGGTGAACATGTCAGAAAGAAGTTCAGACATTTAAGATAATTTAGTCTATAAACAAAAGAAAGGTATTTCTATAAGCCTATACCTATGCAGGTGCAGGCTGATTTCACGAAATCTCTGGTACCAAAGCAGCTACCTGTATCCAACAGCTCATGGCAATACAAGCTCACTTATTTATTACCGTGTTGCTTTCGTACTTGAGAGGTAGACCCAATCTCAGACTTCTTACTCTTTAACATCTGTGTCATCAGTTTTGCAGATACCAAGGAAATAACATTTGAAAAATTTTAAAAAATAGACTACACGTATCAAACATGCATGACTTTCTTAAAATGATGTCTCAACTGTATAATCAGCAGGTGCCTTCATCATTTGAAAATAAAACTATACAAATCCTGAATTTAACTCACGTTAACTCAGATGCAGAACTCTTAAGATCTGTGTGAATTTGAGTCTCACAAAAGCTACAGAAATGATACTATCTTCCTCTTATCCACAACTTTATTTACCAAGTTTTTATTTGTTTGGGTTTTTTATTCCTGAATATTTCACAAAATATAGTGACCTCAACTGACCTCATTATACTTCACCTTCCCAAGTACAAAGACCAGGTTACACAGGGTAGAATTCACTGGAACAACCGTCAATCTCCACAGGATCAACGAGACTTTAGCTGGCAAACTGCTGTGACCTTATTAGAGCTGATTCTTCTTCTCCCTGCGGGCTCACTCACTAGATGGCTGTGCTAGAGCCCAGCAGAATCCTGCTGTAACGAAAGGCGGGGAGGCAGCTGCTGCAGCAGCAGGGAGAAAACGCTGGTGCCCTCGGAACCTGAAATACCAGCACATCCCTGCACTTAGAATCATAGAATTGTCAGGGTTGGAAGCGACCTTAAAGATCAACGAGTTCCAACCCCCCTGCCATGGGCAGGGACACCTCCCACTAGAGCAGGTTGCTCAGAGCCCCATCCAGCCTGGCCTTAAAAGCTTCCAGGGATGAGGCTTCCACCACNGAGCTCGGGAAGCGGCGCTGGATCCGTCGTGCTGACTTTTCTTCCTCTGTTTATTTCCTCCCTTTCCTATTTTCTNACTGGGCAACCGATTCCAGTGGCTTACCACCCTCATGGTGAAGAATTTTTTCCTAATGTCCAATTTGAATCGACCCATCTCGTTTTAATCCGCTTCCTCGTACTTCTACCAGGAACAAATCCAACTTGTATCAAAACAAAAATCCACAGGGAAATCAGCAGCGGCAGCCGCCTGCCCGGTAGGCAGGCCGGGCCTGTCTGCATCACGGCTTCGCTGCGGACTCTAACGGCAATTCAGCAGCGAACACTACACCGTCCGCGTCGGCTCCTGCCGGGCAGAGCCGCTCGGAGCCGCTTCACCCGCGGGGCCCTCTCCGGTTGCCCGGAGCGCTTCCCCCTTCGNTTATCACTTCTTCTCTCTTTGATTATAAAGTTTGACTATTTCCCAACCGATGCATAACTCGTTTGTGTTTTAATCCCGAACCGAGCGATGATTAAAAAAAACACTGGGTCCGGATTTTGCTCTGACTCTGACAAGTTACTGCCCAGGATTTTCCCAAGCTTCTAGTGAAGGGCACATCACAGGGCAACGTAAGCTTTGCTGTCTGCATTGTAGCAGGGTATTCTTGCAGTTATGGCAGGAACAATTTAGTTTTAATTATAGGTCTGTCAGAAACTTCCTGAGATGTTACTCGTCTATTCATCTCCTGTACTCCAACTTCCATTTTATAAAATGGGAAGGTCAATGATTTTCTTTCCTACTTGCTGTGTGATTTCTCATCTTCTTTCCTGTGAAGAAAGGCTCTGCGACCTGGGGCTGTGTAGTCATGAGAAGAGAAGGCTGAGAGGGAATCTTATTAATGTCTGTAAATATCTGAGGGGTGGGAGTCAAGATGAAGGGAACAGACTTGGGTGGTGCTCAGTAGTAGGACAAGAAGTAACTGGTATAAGCTGGAACATGGGAAGTTTCATCTCAACATGAGGAGAAACTTCTTTGCTGTGAGGGTGACGGAGCCTGGAACAGGCTGCCCAGAGAGGTGGTGGAGTCTCCTTCTCTGGAGACTTTCCAAGCCCCCCTGGATCTGTTCCTGTGTGACCTGCCCTGGGTGATCCTGCTCTGGCAGGGGGGTTGGACTCGATCTCCAGAGGTCCCTTCCAACCCCTGACATTCTCGGATTCTATGAGTCCACCAATACACATTACAGCTTCCGAATAGGGTTTAAATGAAAGGTAATAATGTATTAGAAAAATTTTCAGCAGTATTTTGAGAGGAAAAATAAAATTTTAAATACAAAGTTGTATGTAACTAACTTGTATCTCAATTAGAATGATAAAATAACTCAGGAGGTAAGGGACCTCTGCATATTTTCCACTGTCCAAACTTCTGCTCGAATGAGCTCTAACTTCAGTGTCAGGCAAAGCTGCACAATCTTGTGTTCAGTCACACGTTGAAAATCCTTCCTGGGTGACTGACCAGTGTAAAATATCCTTGCCTTACATCCAGCTGGAATTGTCTTAGTTTCCACAGAAACACTAGCTGCCTCTTGTCCTTTTACTGTGTATACTAGTGAAAAGTTTGTCTTCATCTTCTCTATATGCCACATGAAGCAACTAAATTCTTCTGCTGCTCCCCTTCCCCCACCCAGTCTGTAGGCTAAACAAAACCTGTGCCTTCTATGTCCCATGTTCCTTAGAAGCCCTCCTCTGGACTCTCTCTAGTTTTATGACCACTCTTTTCTTGGAGAACCTCAAAGTGGAATAACAGTGTTCCAGATGCTGCATCATAAGTATTGAGCAGAGGGGAATAATTGCTTCTCTCACTCTGATCTTGTTAATGAAGCCCAACATACCATGTTCAGATCATTATCCAACAAGAGCCCAAATTTTCTTCAGAGCTGGTGCCTCATCAGTCAGATCCTGCACATGCACACATGGGTCTTCTTCTATCCAAGGTAGAGGACTTTGCTTTTGTCACTGATGAACTTAAAGATGTCAGCCAACTCTTCAGCCTTGGTAAGGTCCCTTTCCAGCAGCAAGACAAGTACAGTTGGTTCTTTACATTTGTAAATACCAAATTCCTTATTATCTACAAATTATCTTGTTGTTTTAGAGTGGGAATAGGAAAAGTAATATGTTTACCCAGAACATATTGAGAATAACTTGCTCTAATAACTGATGTCTTTGAAGATACCTACAGAATCACATGAACAAGTAAAAAAGCAGTTATAACTGAAGGTGAAAGCCCTAAACAGAAGTCTGTGGGTCCACTTTAGCCACCTAAGTTTGAACATGTTGTGGAATTTAAGTTAATGTGCACTATATGACAGTGATCTTAAATAGTTTTTTTTGTGTCTCACGATTTTTCTGCCTGCCTGTCCAGAAAAAGAAAGATCTCAAGAGAAGCAAGAAGAAAGATGTATTAGGATCTCCATGTATACCACATAAATATGTAAAGACAAGGTAGTAAAATTACTAATTGTAATTGCTATAATATAGTCCTGTATCTTGACATAACAAAATGATAGTACCAAAACTTACATTCAAAACATAATACAGAATTATTTTTATCGCCGGAGAGGCAATTAAAGGCCACAATATTATACGGTGGCATAAATACCAAGAACCAACACAATGGAAATTTACACACAGCTGCACTACACTCAAACCAAGTATTTCGAAACAACAAAACCATTCTGAATATATCAGAAATCCTTTCTGCCCGATGCTAACCAGTGATATTCAGTTCCCCAGATGCTTACAAACCCATTCCAGATTCACAGACAAGCTAGCAGGAATGTAGGATGCCGGTGTTGAAAAATAATGTTTTAATGAGCTCACAAATGGTAAATAAGTATCAAGAGGCTACCTGGAGACGTATGATGCCAACAGAAAAGGTGCCACCAAAAGTAAATTAATGCACAAGAAGCTGACACCACTTATTAGATGTATCTGAGATCCTGTCTACCCTGCTGAGCATACTACAAGACAGCTCTTTCGAAATGAGATATATGATGTACCAGAAACATTCTAGCTATTGAAGCATGAAGCTGCCTGTAAATCGGTTCACCACAGTAGCACTAGCGTTACATCTTTCCAAAATACTTGAGAAATGAATGAAGTTGTGTAGATTTTATAAGCGTTTCCAGCCTTCACTGTTATTTTTTCTGAACTCACCTAAATATACTGTTCACTTTTCAATGAAGCTCTAACTTCTATCACTGTCCTGATGCATTTGTACCTTTCAGTTTTATCTATTTCATTCTGTTACTAAGGAAAGCTTAATTTAAATGCATCTTCTGTAGTAAAATACAACAAAGATGCATTGTTCACTATCACTCACTGGATAATCATCTAAAGTTTCCAAAAAGGAATCGATTACTTTAGGATTTTCACAAGTGTTTAAGTGAGGAATTTAGAGCAATTCCACTAAATCTTAAAGATTATTGAATTACAAGACAGTTTATCAATATAATGTGTTGTGCCAATAATAAGGTAGGTAAGAAATGGTAATGGAAAAAATAAGTGAACTCAAGATAGCATTGTAGGACATGAAATCCATACTAGTGTCATAATTATATACAAAATCTTGACAAATCTTGTAAATCAAACCATTCTACAGAGGAAAAGGGATTTTTAAACCTTTTTTTTTGAACTCAGATGTCAGGAAAAGGTTACTTCTTGACTGTCATTTTGAAAAAATGACATTACATTACATTAGTTGCTGAAATTAATCTCCTGTTGATAACACGTTAGAGCTACAAAGGAAGCAATAGGAACAAAGTTGCTCACTTTATGCTAATGATACTTTTAGATTACCTACGAATATAAATCGGGGGGAGGGGGGGAAATATAGGACTTTGGCAACAGTTAGGCATGTAGGAAATTTAGGTTGGCATTGTACAATGAGAATTTTTGGCAGTAGAATCAGTGGCCAAAAGTGATGATGACTCGTGTCAGTAGTATTGGGACTTCACGTGGAAATTGAAAAGCTTCTGAGCATGACTGTTCTTGAACTTAGTTCACTAAGCTAAGTCTATACTTAGTTCACTATACTAAGTCTATACTCAAACTATTCTTGAATCTAGTTCACAGAGCTATAATATAGCCATTTGGTTTGTAGCTCCACAGAAAAAAAAAACCAAACAGCACAGCTTCCCAGAGGAAACAGAATCTGATTTTCTTCCCTTACTGTGAGCACAAGCCTATTATCAAGACATTTCAAAGGAACAAATGCAATCCAAAGGTAAATAAGCTATTTTATCAAAATATATGTGCATACAGTTAATCTGTAAATGAGGTGTGTGCATACCTGTGAATTTAATCAAGTTATGTCCTCATAGGACAGTAATATAAAAGCTTAAGTGCAGAATATAGTATTGTGTTCCTCAAGTTTTGCCTTGATCCCTACTTCAAAACAACTTTATTCTGAACTAATTTTGTATTTCCAAACTACCATCCAAACTGATAGACTTAATGGAGTCTGATGTTTTAAGGAAGCCAGCGTAGTCTCCCCAAAACATGAACAGAATTTCTGCCAAAGCCAAACACTCTTAAAATCTAACACTGCAAGTCTACATCCTTGCAACTTTCAGGTCATCCATTGATGGATTTCCTTTTTTTTTTTTTTAACGATCTCATTTTATTTAAAAGTGGTACCAAGTACTTGCAATAATTGGATTAAGAGTGTTTGTTGCTTGCTTTTTTCAGCTTTCATTCTTTACATTTCTGTTACAGTAAACTAACAAGCCACAACACCAACCGACATACTCCTTAATACACATCATGCTGGTGATTTTATTTGAAAGACACCCCTATAAAGTTTTGGCCTTAGGTCGTTTCATATTATAAATGGAACAGCAGCTGAGGACACTGTGTTCATCTGCTTTGGAGAGAAGTCTGGCAGGTGACCTGATTGCTCTCTACAGCCTCCGCAGGAGGGGAAGTCATGCGGATCTCCAGTGCCAGGGCAGGTCAGAATGGCTCAAAGCTGCATCCTTCAGGGAAAGCTTGGACTCGACATGAGGCAGCATTGCTTTACAGAGACGATGGTCAAACCCTGAAACAGGCTTCCGAGAGGCAGTCGATGCTCTGTGCTGGTCAGTTCGGACAACGCCCTTAATTAACATGTTTTAACTTTTGGTCAAGCCTATGCTGTTCATACCTGTTGAACTCTGGCTTTGACAGTCATGCTCTGATTGCTTGTTACAGTGCCTAAGGCAAGCATGGGTACGTACCAGAGCAACTAGTGCCGCTAAAGTCACACTTGGACTGTTTCATTCACTAGTGCAGATGCAAGCTGTATAAACTCAAGACACAATCTCAAGGTCACTTGACAATATGTAGCACAGCACAGAACTAAATGTCCATCCCCCGCATCTGAGACAGGATGAATGGACAGGGCCTATCCGAAAGAAATGCATTCTACAACATTCTGAAAAAAATAATAAAAAAAAGAGATCAAAGTTACTACTGACCATTCATTTAGACTTTACTAGGAATCTGT